>JAQIFY010002769.1:0-13077 GCA_028533085.1 Varecia variegata | reverse complement strand
CTTGGCCTGCTGCGTGAGGAAGCTAGGATGCTGGCTGTAGAGGTGGGCATGGGCGCTGGGTGCAGACTTGAAGGCCATGGGGCAGATGGGGCACTTGTGGAAAACCTCGCAGTGCGACGCCTGGATGTGGGACTTGACAGAGTTCATACCCCCAAACACCACTGCACAGCTGGGGCACCTTGGGGAGGAAGTGGGAGGCCCTATGGTTAGGTGGGGGGCATCTCCATGCCCACCCCCACCCCACTTATTCTGAGGGGCTGGGTGTCCTCCAAGAAGGAAATGAGCAATGGAACATGAACAAGGCGGGACAAGAGGGAGCCGCAGAGGCCCAGTTCCCCAAGGGAGGCCTGGCCGGGCAGAGCTGGAGCTCCAGAGGCAGCGCTGCTTCCCCCCAACTCTATGAGGAACGACGGGAAGGCAGGATATGATACCTCAGGGCTGAGTCTGCCAACACGACAGGGCTGAGGGATGCAGCAGGAGAGATGGGAGAGCTCCCCAAGAGGCCCTCTGAAAGGCAGGTGCCAGGAGACAGGAGACCCTAAAACAGCACGGAAGGAGGGGTATGAGGCACCTGTATCCTACACGGCGAGAGAAATGCAGACAGGCCTCCCGGAGATGGGTCTGAAAATTGGCGTGTAGGAAGTTGCCCCCACACTCGGGACAGACGTGCGGGGGTCGACTCTTATGCATGCGCTGGTGGGCGCTGAAGCTGCAACCATTGGGGAGCATCATGGGGCAGGTTGGGCACACCTGTCAATGGGTTAAACAAGGCAAGTTGGTGAGGAGTGGCCTGGCCCCCTTACTTCTCCTAACCAAGCCCCCAACACCTTTCTAGATCCTATCCCCACAGCATCTGGCAGTCCCTGCCCCAGATAAGAGCTGTGAAAGGCAACTCACAGTGCTAGTGGTCCCGGGGGCAGGAGGTCCAAGCTGCTGGAAGTGGGCTGCCATGCCAGCCTTGTCCCGGCACTGCTCCTTGCACTCCAGGCAGCGAAAGCACGTGTAAGCAGAGGTGGCAGGGGCAGCAGGAGGCTCTGCTGAGAGCGGCAGAATAGGGGCCTCAGCAGCAATTGTTATAATGGTAGAGGAGGTGATGGCCCCCTCACCCTTGCCTAAGGCAGGCAAGACCACAGGTCCAGGGACAGGTGGGACAGCCACAGGTAGCAGGGGCGTGATGTCCGGCTGCCCCACCATCTGGTCAAGGGCCACAGGCCTCATGACCAAATGCGAGCACTGCATGATGAGACCCTTGTCCTTGTGCTCGCGGGCATGCAGGAGCAGACTGCACTTGTTAAAGAAGACCAGGCGGCGGGCACAGTGGTTGCAGGTGACCTCGATGCGCATGCTCCGGCGGTCATAGTGCCGTGCCAGACTCTTCTCCAGCGAGAAGGCGTCCCCACACTCGAGGCAGCGGTAGCCTGTCGGAGGCAGGGCCAACCCAGCCTCAGCCGGTGGGCTCAGGTTTGGCCTGTAGGCAGGCAGCAGGCTCTTGCTGTTGAGGACCTTGTTGAAGGCCTCCACCAGGCTGGACTGGGTCCGTGAGATCACCGTGCCAGCCCCGGAACCTGGCCCAGTGGCCGTCTTTGAAGGCTGCACCATCACCACCGAGGCACCATTCACCTTCTGCCCCCCTGTCCCCAGCCCTGCCCGAGCCTCAACCTTGGACAGGGCTTGGGGTACCAGGCTCAGCACATTCTTGGCAATCGTCTTAGGACTGGTGGCGGTCCCCCCAGGCAGAACCACCGCTTTCCGGGCCACGCTGGCTGCCATCAGCATGGCAGTACTGGCATTCTGGATGGTGGCCACAGGGAGCACGGTGCCCTTCAGCCTCGTACCATCACCCAACTGTACGCTCACCACCTTTGGACCCTCAGGGGTTGGTGTTGCAGGGGACAGCTTCAGGAGGCTAGCCTCAGCCAGGAAGGCCCCCTCAACCAAGGGGACAGGTGGATCAGGGTCTGAGGGGACCCGGGTTACAGTCCTTGTGATACTCCCGCAGGATGTCTTAATGGTCTTGATCCGCACTTTAAGAGGCCTGGAAGAGCTGGAGGAGGCAGGGGAGTCATTGCTGTCCTCATCTGCAGCCTCGGCTCCACTAGAAGGGCTATGGGGACTTCCCCGGGGAGACTTGTCCACCGGCCCCTCATCATCTTCTTCCTTCAGGGGCTGGCAGCTAGGTACTTTGGGGGAGGCAGGAGGGCTCTCATGCTCTGGAGACTGCTTGAAGAAGGACACTCCAGCAACCCGGGGAGGCGAGGCGCTGGCAGGGATGTTCGTGGCTTCAGGGCTAGAGCCTGAGGCCCCCTGGGCTAGACCCTGGGGCTGAGGGGGGCTGCAGCTGCCCTGTTTCAAGGCCCCCAGTGGTGGGGAAGAACCAGATGACAGCAGGCCTGGGCCATTCTCCGGGGCCAGCTCAAAGGGAGAGGGGAAAGGAGGGGGGGTCACGGCCCCTTCCTGAGGAGGGGAGGGTGCAGATGGAGGTAGGGGATCTGGGTGTGCCCCTGGCTCGGGCCCAAAATTCGCAAAGAGGTCCAAGGGAGCTTTGCCTTCCATGGCTTTTTCTTTCCAGGTACCCTCAGTGGGAGGAACTGGAGAGTGAGGGGTTCCTGGGAGGGATGGCTCAGGGCCCCCAAAACCATTTTGCACTGGATGAGGCTCCACAGACCCTTCCTTAGTCAACCCCACGGCCTGGGCCCCGTCCGCTTCTGAACCCTCAGCCAGGGCCTCAGACTGCTCAGGACACACAGTGTTCTTGACTATGACACTGACTATGGAAATGTCTGGCTGCGGCAGGCCATGGTCAGAAGGCTGGGCTGGAACCCCAGGGTCATCCCCAGCAGAGGCTGCCTCTGTGTCTCCAGATTCGCTTCCCACACTGGGTTCTGGCTTCCCTGGGCCTCCTGGCCCCTCACTTTCTTCTGGCCCAGAGTGGATGGCTTCATTTGCATCAAGGTCAGGAATGTCAAAGGCAGCAAGGAGGTCATCGAAATCAGGGGTCTTCATGTCCCCCATAGCGGCAGGTCCCAGACCTGATGAAAACAGGCAGAAGGGGGAGAAACTGAGATGTCTGGAAGAGAGCCCTGGACTTCCTCCCTCAGGATCTCCATACCGATCCTCTCTCAGAGCCCGTACACATTCCAACTTGTGTACCCCTCCACGAAGCAGGAATCCTAGAGAGCTGCTGGAGGTGCTGCTTGGCCAAATCCTAAAATCAGAAGAGAGGCAGCATGCACATACCAGGGCAGGCTCCGAAATCCAGACAAAGCAGAGGAAAAGAGACTTCGTAGAAATACAGAGAAGGGCTGGGCATAGTGGCTCACACCTGTAATCCCAGCACTTTAGGAGAGCAAGGTGGGAGGATTGCTCGAGGCCAGGAGTTCAAGATCAGCCTGGGCAACACAGCAAGACCCCGCCTCTCCAAAAAAACCTAAACATTTAGCTGGATGTGGTGGTGTGCACCCACAGTCCCAGTCACTTGGGAGGCTGAGGCAGGAGGACCACTGGAACCCACGAGCTGGAGGCTGCAGTGAGCTATGATCACACCACTGCACTCCAGCCTGGGTGACAGAGTGAGACCCAGTCTCTAAAAAGATAAAATAAAATAAAGAAAAAATACAGAGAAAGGTAAAAGAGGCAGAGGGAGCTCAGTGAGCATCTTAGTTGAAGTCAGCTCATCCCCTCCTGTGCCCAGCAAAGAACTAATCAATTGATACTATTATGAAGAAGGAGGACATACATAATGCTGCTGTAAGTTTAAAGGCTCATTCACATCAGCATAGGAACAATTCCTATTCTTCATGGATCTTCTGGGGTCCACAGAGATCTGAAAGGCCATATGCACAAAGTGGCAGTGACTGAAGCCAAGACCTAAGAAATGACTCTGGGTCAGCTTGACCATGGGCCTGCCATAGCAGCAAGTTACTTCAGTGTCTTCCCTTTGCTGTTTGAAAAAGGGGCAAGTGATCTATATATCATAGGGTTATTCTGAGCATGACATGAAACTGTAAACGTAAAAGTCAGATCCAGAATATGACCGATCATTCCAGCTGGACCAAACAAGGACACCTCAAGTCAAAGAGGACCTGGGAAGGAATAAACACTAGGAATCTGGGGCTGGGGTCACAGATAAGAGTCAAGGGTCATGTAAGGTCAAGTCTGGAGCACTTGGGGCCATCACTTGCCCCTGGAGAACTAGCTCGGTCAGCAGGGAGAAATGGACTCAGTAAAATCACCCAAGAAATCTAGATGGAAAGAGTAAGACACAGGAACAGAAAGAGACAAAGAGAAGAGAGACAAGGGAAAATGGTGATGGCAGCCTGGTCACAAGGGCCCCAGCCTAGGCCTCTCCTGTCACAAACACCTGCTGCGCGCTCACTACCTTCCCCAGCGGCCCGCCCTCCCCATCTTGCTCTCTCAGGGCTAAAACCCCCAGGGTACAAGCTTATCCAGCACAGCTGCCATAATAGGGACAAGCCAGTCTCCTCGCCTCAGTCTACCCCCTGACTCAAACCCCTTGCCCTTGCAATCTCCCTTTGGCAATAGTAGCCCAGAAGTCTCACCCAACCCCAACCTGGCCCATCGCGGAAAAAAAAAATACCACAAGACTTATGTGGCACTAAATCAACAAGGAGGCCAGCTCAGAGTGTGTGGGGGACCCAGGTCTGTCCCCTACCAGTTTCTCCCCATAAGTGTTTCTGTTCTCAAAGAGCAACTAAAGAAGTCTCTATCCTTACACATTCCCTGCCCAGGATGCAAGCCATTTCCTAGGGCAAATTCTCTCACCTCTTTCCAGCCTTCAGACTGTAACTAGAGACAGTCCCAGCAGGTGGCAGCTGGCATTGCTGGAGACCAAGGTGGGGGTGGGGGGAAAGGGTGCCAACTAGAAGAAGAAAGTAGGAGTCCTCCCCTCACCTCACCCCCTCACTTAATTCTGCAGACTCTGTGCTTAAACAAAGCCTTCATGCCTTGTCCCAGCCCTGATGAAGCCATAGGGCCGTCCTCAGCCTGGCTCCCTCCTGGACCAGAGAGGCCTGAGCGACCTTCCACTCAGGCCTCAGGAGAGCGGGCTGGTAAAGCTCAGGCCAGGGGGGGACTAGGAGAAAACACCTGCGAACTCGCCTCCCCCAACCACCTCCCCCTTTGGCATCCAAGTGACTTAGAGGTCATCCAATCACCACCCACCCAGAGCAGACAGTTGACTAAGCGGGGACCTCAAGGCCAAGCAGACTCCCCCACCCCACACCTAGGCCTTTCTGCAACTGCTGCACCCTGTCCCTAGGGCTCCCATCCCCCCCCTTTTCCCTGTTCTTCCCCAAAAGCCAAAGGAAGCGGCTGTACAGGAAGAGGGTGAACAGGATCAGGTAGGGTGGGGGCTCCACTGCTCTCTGCCCAGGCCCAAGGCCTGCTGCACAGGAGGGCGAAGGGCCGGCGATTAGGTTGCGGCCAAGCTGGGCAGCGGGTGGAATTAAGTCCCTGCCATCTGCCGTGGGCCGGCGCGGCGAGCAGGTCTGGGGTTGCGAGGAGGGGGCGGGGTGTACTTAAGAGAAGCTAGGGGGGAAACTGAGGCGCACGGCACTTCTCTCGCTCCCACCGGCGTGCGAAGTGAAGACCGTGCGCCTCAGCCACGCCAGGCCCTTTGGGAGCCACTGCGCAGCACCCTGGGGCCTAGGACTGCACAGGAAGGGGGGACGCAGGGAAAGAGGGGGAGTGGGAAGAGGGCGCTCTCAGCGTGACTCTCAGCTCTCCAGCCCGGGTCCATCCCAACTCGGACCTCGTCCCCTCCCCTCTGTGCGCAGTGCAGCCTCCTCCCGGCGCGGACTCCCGGAGTCTCTCGAGACAGAGGAGTGATCGGAAAGCGCGCGGCGGGCCCAGGGCGCGAACCCGAGTACTGCTCGGGCCCGGACGCTGACCCGCGCCCAGTCGGGGTGCAGGCTCCGCTCCGGCCTGGCCCAGCTCCCCCGCCCCCACCCCCGGACACGGACACCATTTTAGGTCGCGACATCCCGCAGCCTCCAGTCCCCGGGCCTCACTTCGGGCGCCTCTTGGGCTGGGGGCGCCAGGACTTGGGATCCCCGGCCCTCCTTCTAGGTTTACTCGGCCAGGGGCTGTGCTTTCAACAGGCTGGGAGTTTGCCCACCCACCCTAAGGGATGGAGGCGGCGTCAGGGCCTTCCTAGAAGCCGCCCCAGGGGGCGGCGCGGAGAAGGGGGTAGTTGACCAAGTGGGGGAGGGGCGGGGGTATTTACCCGCCCCCCCAGGGGGCGGGGCCAAGGGCGGGTATTTACGCCAGGCACACTTACTTGTTCCGCTCCTCGTGCGGGCCGAGACCCGGCGGTCTCTACCCGGCTGCAGCCGCCACGGCCGCCGCCGCCCTCCCGACGGCCGCCGCTACTTCCTGCTTCTCTCCGGTTCAGCCCCCCCCGCCTCCGTCAGCTCCCTCCGCGCTCCGGGCCTGGGCTGCCCGCTTTCGCACTCGCCATTGGCCCGCACCCCCGTCGTTCAGCGCTGCGCCCCTCCCAGCCCCGCGCGGGGTTGGCCTTAGGTACTGCCGCTCGGAGCTGGCCCTGCACGGTCCTCTTATCCTCATTGGGCACGGGGCCTAGGCCCCCTCAAGATACCGCTCCTCATTGGCTGCGCCGAGGTCCACCTGCCCATCTGCACATCTCAAAAACGATTGGCCTCCGTCACAGTCGCTTAGAGAGCAGCCAGCCTGACTCCGGGCTTTCCTACTGGAGGGGTGACTATCCCAGGCGCGTCTCCGCCCCCTCGCTCCCTATTGGCCGCTGGAAGCTTGAGCTGCTGTTCACTTATGCAAATATAAAGAACAGCCCCTGCGTGGTGGGCCACTTGGAGCAGAACCTCTTCGAGTCGGAGCGGAGCCTGGAAGTGTCGATCCGTTTGCGCTTTTTCAAACTAAACCCCAGTGTCAATGATGCCGTGCAGAAATCACAGAATGGGACGCCACCCCAAACATTACGTCATCCGGTTGACTGTTTCCTCGCCGTCTTCCCATGTCTAAATCGTCATATCTGGATGGATGTGGTCCTTGCGCGCGGGGGCCAGCTCCTGGGTCATGGCGTCACCCATAGCCCCTCCCTCTGCGGGAGGGCTGGGAAAGAACACAGAATTCAGAGTTTGGAAGGAACCGGGACCTGAAGGCTGGGAAGGGCTTGCGGACCGGAAGTGGGGGACAGGTGACGTTAGGAGTGATGGCGTGGCTTGGCCCATTTCCAAAGGGAACTTAAAGCGGCAACGGATGGGCTTCCTGAGCATGGGAGGGAGGGGCCCCAGATCCATTTCCCACTTGAGGGTTCGTCTTTTCCCCGCCCCCAGCACAGGTGGGGGGGTGGGGTCGAGGCCGAGTTTTCCCGCGCTTTGTCGCCCCACCCCCTGGAGGCGGGGGAAAGGGAGGTGTTGCTCGGAAAATGAATAACTTTGATGCTCTAATCAGCACTCACTTACAGAATTCATCTGCAAGGCCGGCGTGCCACCTCGCGCACACTCGAGCCCTCCCGGACGCCTCTGCAGCCTACAGCACACGCAGCCCCTCGCAAGAGGCGTGGTTTTTAAAGGTGGTTTTGTTAACCCCCAGGTCCTAGGACACTAAACCCAGGCTCTTAGGTGCGCCCTGAGAATTTTCGTGCTGCATCCCAATGTGAAGGAGAGCTTCTGGTTGGGAATCTTGGGGCCACCATTTACCATATGGTGGCATCGGGCAAGTCGCTCAACCTCCCAGAACCTGCTTTCTCATGGGTAAAATGGGGATTATAATATCCACCCGACAAGATTAATTTTGTGAGGACTGAAACAGGACTGAATGTAAAAGTGTTTTGTAAAGTAATTGGCAAATGAGATTAGTGCTCCCCGCTCCCCCCAGCCTCTCCCTCCTCCTTGCTCCGGCTCCCAGTGCTCTTCCTCCACCGAACAACCCGTTTAGAATCCCAAGCTGGATGTAAGCGCCTGGCACTCCATTCCCCCTCCTGCTCCAGGTCTCCCTGTTCTGAATAACAAAACTACTCATATACGCGTACTATGTGCGGGGTTTATTAGAACTTTATGTATATGAACTCAGTCAATCCTTGCCACAACCCTGGAGGGAGGTACTATTATTTCTTAGTCTTTTTGATTGTTTGTTTGTTTTGTTTTGTTATTTTTTTGAGACAGAGTCTCGCTCTATGGCCCCAGCTAGAGTGCAGTGGCGTCATCATAGCTCATTGCAACCTCCCACTCCTGGGCTCAAGCGATCCTCCTGCCTCAGCCTCCCAAGTAGCTGGGACTACAGGCGCGTGCCCCCACGTCTGGCTCATTTTTTCCATTTTCGTAGAGATTGTGGGGGCGTCTCACTCTTGCTCAGCCTGGTCTGGAACTCCTGACCTCGAGCAATCCTCCCAACTCGACCTCCCAGAGTGTTAGGATTCCAGGCGTGAGCCACCGCGCCCAGCTGGGAGGTACTATTATTATCTCTGTTTCACTGAAGAAAAAAATTGAGGCACAAACAGGTTAAGTCAGTTGACTCATCCAAAGTCAGAGACAGTGGAGTTGAAATTCTAGGGGTCCAGAAAGCCAAACACCATACAAATTCCCTTGCCAGGAGGGTCCTGAATAGAATAGCTTGTTCTTCTGTCACCATTCATTTAAGAAAAGTTTAAATCAGCCAGTATTTCTGGAACACCATCTGTGAGTCCAGCACTATTCAGGCGCTGGGGATACAACAGTGAACAAAGCAGACGATATTCCCTGTCATGAAACATACGTTCCTGAGACGAAGACAAACAACTATTAGAATGATAGGTGCCAAGGAAAAAAACAAAGCAGAGCTATTAAGCCGTGAAAAGACAGGGAGGAATCTTCAATGTGTATGACTAAGTGAAAGAAGCTTATCTGAAAAGGGTGCATACTGTATGATTCCATTCTGGAAAAGGCAAAACTACCGAGATGTGGAAAGACCAGTGGTTGCCAAGGGTTCAGGTGGAAGGGAGAGAGAGAGGAATAGGTGGAGCACAGGGGACTTTTAGGGCACTGAGACTATTCTGTGTGATACTGTGATAATGGATACATGACATTATACAATTGTCAAAAGCCATGGAATGGGGCTGGACGCGGTGGCTCACGCCTGTAATCCTTAGCCCTCTGGGAGGCCGAGGCGGGTAGATTGCTTGAGCTCAGGAGTTCAAGACCAGCCTGAACAAGAGCAAGACCCCATCTCTACTAAAAATAGAAAGAAATTAGCCAAACAACTAAAAAAGAGAAAAAAATAGCCGGGCATGGTGGCGCATGCCTGTAGTCCCAGCTACCCAGGAGGCTGAGGCAGGAGGATTGCTTGAGCCCAGGAGTTTGAGGTTGCTGTGAGCTAGGCTGCTGCCAGGGCACTCTCGCCCAGGCAAGAGAGTGAGACTCTGTCTCAAAAAAAAAAAAAAAAAAGCCATGGAATGTACAACACAGAGTGAACCTTAATGTAAACTGTAGGCTTTAGTTAATAATAATGTATCCAAGTGTTATAGCTCTTTTAGAATTTGTCTAGCAGGTTTTCTGGTTCTCACTGGAAGACCCCTTCTCCCCACAATTTTTAATTAAAAAATTTTAAGAAAAATAAATAATGTATCCATATTGGTTCATCAGTGGTAACAAATGCACCACAGCAAGGTAAGATGCCAATAATAGGGGAAACTGGAGTGGGAGGATACATGGAAACTCTTTACTTTCTGCTTGATTTTTCAGCAAACCTGAAAATGCTCTAAGAAATAAAGTGTATTCATTTTAAAAACAAAAACCCCCAAATTTTTAAAAGTATAAAGTGGGGAGGAAGACAGGAAGTATGGGAAGGTTGTAATTTTAGATAGGGTGGACAATAATTTTAGTTAAGTGACAATTAAGAAAGGGCCAGAAGGAGGTGAGGGAGTGAACCGTGCAACTCTCTGGGACAAGAACGTTCGGGAAGAATGAACAAGAACAAGGTGGGAGTGTGTTTCAGAGAGGTAAGAGAGTGAGGAGTGAGTCAGGTCCCAGCGTGCTTTGGAGGCTATTGAGAGGTCTTTGGCATTTCCTCAGAATGGAATTGGAAGCTATCAAAAAGAGACAGATGTCATGGTAGCCTGACTTACCTTTTAAAAGAGTTGGAAGTGGAGTGTGAGAGAAAGAAAGACACTCAAAAGTGTGGGGCCTGAGGAATTAGAAGCACGATGTTGCCACTTCCTGAGCTGGGAAGACTACAAAGAGAAGCAGGTTTCAGGGATTAGGTCAGTAGCTCAATTTCAGTCATGTTGAGTTATTACACATCCAAGTGGAGAAATAAATTTGGCTGTCATTGGCTTATAGGTAGTATTTAAAACCCAGGTCATATGGATAAGATCACCAAGGGAGTATGTGAGGATCAAAAGGAGAAAAAGTCCAAGCATTGAGCCATGGGGAACTCCAGAGTTTAAAGATCAAGGAGATGAGAAGAACCAGCAAAGTAGACTGAGAAGGAATAGCAAAGACAGGAAGGAGAGAACCAGGAGACTGTTGTGACCTTGAAGCCAAATAAGGAGTTTGCAGGAGGAGGAGGAAAGAGTGGTAAACAGATTCTACTAAAATATCAAGTAGGATGAAGCCTGAGAATTGACCAATGTAGTAAAGCAAAATGGACGTCATTGGTGATCGCGATAAGGCAGATTTGGTGGATTGGAGGGGACAAAGGCTTGCATGGAATGGGTTCAAAACAACAGAGGAGGAAAAAAGAAAAAGGAGACAGTGACTACAGACAACTCTTTAAAAGGAGCGAAAGAGAGAAACGGGGTGGTAACTGGAGGGAAAAGAGCGATCAAGAAAGGACTATTTCAAGATGGAGAAATTGTGGTGTTGATACACTGGTGGGAAAGACCCTGTAGAGAGAAAAAACTGATGTTGCAACAGAGAGATAAAGAAAAGTTCCTTAAGCTATGTCCTTAAAAATGTGAGCAATGGGGTCTAATTCAGAAAAAGGGCGGGGGGGTGCCTTACATAGGGCTAGGGACAGTTCATGCATAATAACCAGAGAGCAGGCAGAGTGTGTGCACGTGTGGCGAGGGAGCTGTGGAGTGTCTCTCTTGTTACTTCTGTTGTCTCAGTGGTTTAAGAAGCAAGATCATCCTCTAGGAGTGAGGATGATGGAGAAGCTAGGAGTTTGAGGAGAGAAAAGGGAGGAAATAGACACTCAGGAAAGAAGAATGCATGAGGAGAGGAGACAGAGAGACTGAGAGGCCAGGGGCTGGAAGGCTCATTGACATGGATATTGACATCCTCAGAATTAGGACAGGAATAGTATAGGAGAGAATGACAGTGGGGTGAGGCAGGAGACACAACAAAGAGAGGTGGTGGATGCTGGAAACAGAAGGTACTGCTGCATGCACTTGTGTGCATGTGCATTTCTAGCTCTCCAAAGGTTCCTCTTACCCTTTCCCAGGCAATAGTTACCACTATTCTGCTTCTATCACTATTGATTTACTGTTCTTGCACTTCAAATAAATGGAATCATACAGTATATAATTTTTTTTTTTTTTTGAGACAGAGTCTCACTCTGTTGCCTGGGGTAGAGTGCCATGGCGTCAGCCTAGCTCACAGCAACCTCAAACTCCTGGGCTCAAGCAATCCTCCTGCCTCAGCCTCCCAAGTAGCTGGGACTACAGACATGCGCCACCATGCCCGGCTAATTTTTTCTATATATTTTTAACTGTCCGGCTAATTTATTTCTATTTTTTTAGTAGAGACGGGGTCATGCTCTTGCTCAGGCTGGTCTCAAAGTCCTGACCTTGAGCAATCCTCCCGCCTCAGCCTCCCAGAGTGCTAGGATTACAGGCATGAGCCACTGCGCCTAGCCTGATTTTTCTATTTTTTTAGAGATGGGGTCTCACTTGTGCTCAAGCTGGTTTTGAACTCCTGGCCTCAAGTGATCCTCTGGCCTCGACCTCCCAAAATGCTAGGATTATAGGCGTGAGCCACCTTGCCTGGCCTGTGCTGGTTTTATGTATAAATACACTCTGAATCCAAGTCCTGTGTCAAGTATGTTAACTGTAGATATTTCCTTACAGTCTGTGGCTTGCCTTCCCACTGTCTTAGTGCTGCTTTTCGATGAATGTAAGTCCTTACTTTTTTAAAATTGAGGTGAAATGCATGTAACATAAAATGAATATTTTAAAGTGAACGATTGAGTGGCATTTAGCACATTCATAATGTGTACAGCCTCCACCTCTTTCAGTTCTAAAACATCTTCATCACCCGGAAAGGAAATCCTGCATCCATTTAGCAATTGCTCCCCCGCCCCTGGCAACCACAGCTCTGTGTTCTGCCTCTGTGGATTTTCCAGATAAACGCAGTCACTCAATATGTGATCTTTTGTGTCTGGCTTCTTTCACTTACATACAAATGTTTTCAAAGGTCATCCAAGAACCTCCTAATGTTTTTTAGAGCCTCCTCATTTTAATAAAATCCAGTTGAACAATCTTTCATTTATGGTTAGTGCTTTTTGTGTCCTGTTTAAGGTCAAGAAGTTGTTTTCCATTTCCCTTTTTTCTGTAAGGCTTATTTGTTTTACCTTTCACATTTGGGTTTATGATTTATCCTGAATTAACATTTGCATATTGTGTGAGGTTAGAGATCAAAGTTCATTTTCTCTCCATAGGGATAGTCACCATTTATTGAAAAGACCATCCTTTCCCCACTGATCTGCCGGGGGTGGGGGGGGCAGGTAGTGCTGTGTTCTTGAGCCCCGTAACCTCCTGACACCCTCCTGACACCTTCCCAACCTCCTGATCACAGCAAGGACAGCAGCCTCCCTGACAGACTCGTTCTGCCATGTTCTGTGAATTTTTCCTGGGAGCCCAGACCAGAGCCCCCTCTATGGCCCTTCTAATAGCTTTAGGAGCACTGAAATCAATAACTTCAATTCCTTTCTACTTGAAATACCTGGACTGGATTTTGTCTTGTGCACTGAAGCCTGACCAGTCAAACCCTCACAGTTGTGCATACAACTGTATACAACTCATCTGGCCTGTCCCCAGTGCTGTCTGTGGCATAGATTGTTGCCTGAAGCTTAAGTTTCTTATTTCCCTAGCAGGTACCTTGT
>JAQIFY010002768.1:0-13077 GCA_028533085.1 Varecia variegata | reverse complement strand
GAGGACAGTGGGGTCCAACTGCATTAGTGTCTATAAGTTGTTGAAGGAAAATGCTAGATGTTTAGCCAGTCAAATTGAGTTCCCAGGGCCTGCTTATTTGCCTATGATACTAGCCAAGGAAATTCAGAGCCAGCCCTTTAAAATTCAAGCCTCCAACCATTAACAAAGGGAGTGTCAAAAAGTAATGGTAAAAATGTTTTTTTTTTATTTTTAAGGAAAACAAATAATTTTTTTCTTGATTCTTTTTATGCCTGGGCAAAAAATAATTCTTAAAATGTAAGAAAGAGATGAAGATATTCTTTCTTCCCTGCAACTACACAGAGAGACATACTGTTTGCATAATAAAACTGTCTAAAGAATCTGCTCCGATACAGTAACTACGTAAAGATATTCCCAAGAACACCCATCTTGTTTTGTTGTGCAGTCAGGAGTCCTGAGTTCCTATCACCAACCTGGTCTGTTCACTTAAGACTGTCCTTGGAAATATAATTGGAACAAAAGAGTCTTGTGAGATTCTCCCAGAAATTGTTGCCAATTTTGAGAAAAATAACCTCTCGGAGAAGCCTGCAATTCTGATTGGTTGTCTTTCTTGATCATTTGTTGCCATGGTGACAGCCATCATCTCTCTATTATTAAAAGGAAGAAATGCTTGCAGGTTTTCTTTCTTTAAAGCAGAAGAGAATCATTGGCACTTTTCTCCCACAGACATCATGGAAATAAAAGCCTATGACTCTGCTAGATTTCTTATTTTTAACAAAGACGTTGAGAGTCCTGTCTCATTTAAATGAACCAAAGCGCTCAGCCCCACACACCGTCAGATACAAATAAATGGTAGCGGTGGGCACTGCCTGGTGGTTGACTGTCATCTTCAGCAGAGCGCCCGCTGATGGGAAGTGACAGAACAGCACGGCTGGCCCTGCTTGGAGACCCCTCTCCCCTCCCTTCCCCTCTGGAGGGCTCGCCACCAGCTCCTAGCCAGGCTTGCAGTGGAGGACTGAGTAAGGACAGAGATCCTTAGATATTCTGCAGAGGGTGGGAGGATGTCCCCTCCCGCTTTCAGCCCAAATTATGGCCTCCTGGTGTGTGCCAGGCATTGCACCATGCCCTCTACATCCTCCAACCTCACTGCAACCTCTTAAGGGGGGAGCTATAACTGTCCTTCTTTCTACAGATACAGACACCAAAATCAGAGAGGTTTAGTCTCCTGTCCAAGACCACACAGCCAGGACCTGGAGAAGCCATGAGTTATTTAAACCCAGTTCTTTCTGACACCAGGCAGAGAACATCAATGTAGAAAGAATGTGGCGGGACTCAAAAGGCTTCTGATCCACCCTCAAGTGGGGCTACCCAGGACCCACTGGGTTTGTCAGCAAGAGGCATTTAACACCCAACAATCTAATAGTCATGGAAAATCACAGCTGTAGTCATGGAGCTCTTGGTATGTGCTATGTTCTGGGCTAAGCGCTTTAGATGCACAGTCTCACTAAATCCTCCTGCCAAATTTTGGGAGAAAAATTATTGTTCCCGTTGCACAGAAGAGGAGACTGAGGTTCAGAGAGGCCCATTAAATTGCCCATGGTCACACAACTGGGGAGTATTGGAACGATAGTCGTGTACTCATGCTTGCCTGGCTGCAAAGCTTCTACTCTTCTCCATTACACTAATCAGAAAGAGAAACTGGCTTTGGATATAAGCGTGGGCCAGACTCGGTGCAGAAAGTGCTTGCTGGGCCCAACTAACAGCCCTGCCATGTTCTGATTAGCTGCTTCTTTTTTTGTTCTGGTTATCTATGGCTGTATAACAAATCACCCCCAAGATCCAGCAATCCCACTACTGAGTATATTTGGGAAAGGAAATCAGTATGTCGAAGAGATATCTGTACTTCCACGTTCATTGCAGCATTATTCGAAATAGTCGAGATATGGAATCAGCCTAAATGTCCCTGAATGGATGAATGAATAAAGAAAATGTGGTACTTCTATACACAATGGAATACTAGTCAGCCTTAAAAAGAAGGGAATCCTGTCATTTGCAGCAACACGGACAAACCTAGAGGACATTATGTTAAGTGAAATAAGCCAGGCACAGAAAAACAAATACTGCGTGATCTCACTCACATGGAGAGTGCAAAAAATTACAATCATAGAAGTAGGGAGAAGGTGGTTACCGGGGCAAGGGGCAGTTGGGGAGATGTTGGTCAAAGGGTACAAATTTCATTTAGATAGGAGGAATATGTTCCAGAGACCTATTGTATAACTTGGTGAATATAGTTAATAACAATGTATTGCATTCTTGAAAATTGCTAAGAGAATTTAAAAAATCACCCCAAAACCTAGTGGCCTAGAGCAATAATTATTTATTTTACTCACAAATTTGCAATTTGGAGAAGACTCGGTTGGGACCGTTGTTCTCTGCTCTGCATGGTGTTAATGGATAGCCTCAGCGTCTGCTTGCAAGAAGACAGCTGTTTTCCTAGCTGTTTTTCGGGAGCTTAGCTGGAACTGAAGTCTTGGAACCTTGTTCCCTCTCCAACTGGGCCTATCCTCTAGCTGCTTGAGCTTCCTCATAGCATGGCAGCTGGATTTCAAGAGCGAGCTTCCTAAGAGAACGACGCATGGCACTTTTATGACCTAGCTGAGGCAGTCACCAAGGCCCACTCAGGCTAACAGGAAGAGGATATAGATTCCACTCCTTGATTCTAGAAGAGTATGTAGAATAGGAGATATTACTGTGACCATCTTTGGAAAATAAAATCTTTCATACTCTTAAAGGCAGAGTAGGGTAGAGTGGAATCTCCCACTTGGTCCCTCCTTGCCCGCTCTCTGGGAAGAAGGGGAGTTTTACTACCAGGATGGGAGGCTGAAGACTCAACATAGTCTTGGCCTTGGAGCTCTAAGAATCCAAGAAGCTAAGAATTATTTTGAGGACAAAAGTGTCATTTGGAGAGAGGGTATGTTCTGGGGGATATTTAAGGATCCATGGGCTGGACCTGCCTTTTATTAAATGACTACCCAAAGATCTCCAGATACTCAGGGGATAATGCTGGAAGCAAAATAGCATCAGGTGGAGATCCTAGCCACTGGGTCCAGGTGGGCCAGTGTCCCAATTCCAGCTATGCTACTATCTGTGTATTCCCGGTCCACTACACCCTCAGTTTCCCCATTTATAAAATGGGGATCAAAAAAACGTCTAGTGGAGATTAGGTGATGCCTGATGCACCAGGTGTATGAGTCAGAGCAGAATTCAGGATGTATAAACTGGAGCAACACCCAGTATTGGTGCTGCTGGCAGGAGCCGCAGGCCACCATGACTAGAACCCATTTGCATCAGTGCCCTTGGGGCCCACCCCTGTGGGGACACTAGCTGCTACAACTGCATCACCCCGGCTGAATTCACGATCACTTATAAAAAGGCATAACTTTAATACACACCAGGCACCTGGAAATGTGGCAAATTAGATCCCATTCACAGTGTCAACAAACTTTTCTAAATGTCTAGGAATAAACCTACCCCAAAGTAGTAGGAGTCCTATGAGGAAACTTTAAACGAGGAAGTGCCAATTCTTTCCAAATGAATCCTTAAAGTTAAGATGATCATATTTAAATAATAAAAATATTTATGAAATATCTATCATAGCTATAGATCTTGCCAACGTGATCCTAAAGTACATATGGAAAAAGATGTGAAAGACAGACAAGGCATTAAAAAAAAGTTGTTCAAAGAAGACATCACAAGAGAAATCAGAAAATATTTAGAGATGAATGAAAATGAATACACAAGATAGCAAAATTTATGGGATACCGCTAAAGTAGTGCTTCAGGGAGATTTATAGCTGTAAATTGTCTATATTAAAAGAGAAAAAGAGTCTCAAATCAATAACCTAAGCTTCCATCTTAAGAAACTAGAAAAAGAGCAGGGCATGGCGGCATGTGACTGTAGTACCAGCTACTCGGGAGGCTGAGGCAGTAGAATCGCTTGAGCCCAGGAGTTTAAGATTGCTGTGAGCTAGGCTGACGCCACGGCACTCTAGCCTGGGCAACAGAGCGAGACTCTGTCTAAAAAAAAAAAAAAAAAGAAACTAGAAAAAGAAGAGTAAACTAAACCCAAAGCAAGCAGAAGGCAGGAAATAATAAACATTAAGCTGAAATAAATAAAATGCAGAATAGAAGAACAAGAGAAATTCAACAAAACCAAAGGTTGGTCCTTTGAAATGATCAACCAAATTGACAGGTCTTTAGCTAGACTGAGCAAGAAAAAGAAGAGAAAAGAATGGAATTACTAAAATCAGGATTGAAAGAGGGGACATCACTACTGACCTTACAAAAATAAAAAGAATTATAAGAAAATACTATGAATAACTATATGCCAACAAATTAGATGACCCAGGTAAAATGGGAAATTCTTAGAAGGACATAAACTAGCAAAACTGACTGAAAAAATAGAAAATCGGAATAAACCTATAATAAGTAAAGAGATTACACTAGTAATTTTAAGTTTCCACAAAGAAAATCCACAATCAGATGGTTTATTTCAAAATAGCTAGAAGAGAATAATTTGAATGTTTCTAGCATAAAGACAAATGTTTAAGGTGATGGATATAGCCCAATTACACTGATTTGATCTTTATAAATAAATAAATGTCTTAAATTATCATATGTTCCCCCAAAATATGTACATCTGTTATGTATCAAGAAAAAATAATTTAAAAAAAAGGCCAGACATGGTGGCTTGCACGTGTAATCCCAGCACTTGGGGAGGCCCAGCTGGGAGGGTTGCTTAAGGCCAGGAGTTTGAGACCAGTTTGGATAAACAATAAATTATTGTAAACTATATTTACTGTACTGATCTATTGAACACCGGGTCTTATTTCTTCTGTCTGATTGTATATTTGTGCCTATTAATCAAACCCTCTTCATCCCCCCTCCCTACTACCCCTCCCAGCCTCTGGTAACCACCAATCTACTCTCTATCTTCATGAGCTCCACTATTTTAGCTCCCACATATGAATGAGAACATGTGATATTTGTCTTTCTGTATTTAGCTTATTTTATTTAATATAATGA
Organism: Varecia variegata; assembly: GCA_028533085.1. NCBI lineage: Eukaryota > Metazoa > Chordata > Mammalia > Primates > Lemuridae > Varecia > Varecia variegata. The sequence goes on along the minus strand of JAQIFY010002768.1, from coordinate 8,014 downwards.
CCAGTTCCACCATGTTGCTGCAAATGACAGAGTTTCAGTCTTCTTTGTGGCTGAATAATATTCCATTGTGCATATGTACCACATTTTTCTTTATCCATTCACCCATTGATGGGCACTTAGATTGATTAGATATTTTTGTCTATGGTGAGTAGTGCTGCAATAAACATGGGAGTGCCAGTATCTCTTCAATAGATTGATTTCCTTTCTTTTAGATATATACCCAGTAGTGAAATTGCTGGATCACATAGTAGTCCTACTTTTATTTTTGCCATACTGTTTGCCATAGTAGCTGTACTAATTTACATTCCTACCAACAGTGTACGAGGGTTCTTCTTTCTCCACATCCTTGCCAGCATCCATTATTCCCTGCCTTTTTTCTAAAAGCCATTTTAACTGGGGTGAGATGATATCTCATTGTGGTTTTGATTTGCATTTCTCTGGTGATTAGTGATGCTGAGCATTTTTTCGTATACCTGTTGGCCATTTGTATGTCTTTTTTTGAGAAATGTCTATGAGGATCTTTTGGGCATTTTTAAATCAGATTGTCCGGTTTTTTGCTATCGAGTTGTTTGAGCTCCTTATATATTTTGGTTATTAATCCCTTCTCAGATGGATAGTTGGCAAATATTTTCTCCCATTCTGTGGGTTCTCTTTTCACTTTGTTGATTTTTCCTTTGCTGTGCAGAACTTTTTGGCTTAATGTAATCCCATGTGTCTGTTTTTGCTTTGGTCGCTTGTGTTTTTGAGGGCTTGCACAAAAAATCTTTTCCAGACCAATACCCAGGAGAATTTCCCCAGTGTTTTCTTCTAGTAGACTTAGACTTAAGCCTTTAATCCATTTTTATTTGATTTTTGTATATGGTGAGAGATAGGGATCTAGTTTCAGTCTTCTGCATATGGTCATCCAGTTTTCCCAGCACCATTTATTAGAGAGTCTGTCCTTTCCCCATTGTACGTTTTTGGTGTGTTTGTCAAAAATGAGATGGCTACATATGCATGGATTTATGTCTGGGCTCGCTATTCTGTTCTGTGTCTGTTTTTATGCCAGTACCATGCTGATTTGGTTGCTATATCTTTGTAGTAAATTTTGAAGTCAGGTAATCTAATGCTTTCAGCTTTATTCTTTTTGCTCAGGATTGCTATTCAGGGTCTTTTGGGATTCCATATACATTTTCAGATAGTTTTTTTTTATTTCTGTGAAGAATGTCATTGGTATTTTGAAAGGAATTGTATTGAATCTATAAATTGCTTTCAGTAGTATTGTCATTTTAACAATATTAATTCTTCCAATCCATGAGCATGGACTATCTTTCCAACTTTTTGTATCCTCTTCAATTTCTTTCATCAGAATTTTACAGTTTCCCTTGTCTAGATCTTTCACTTCTTTGGTTGAATTGATTTCTAGATATTTTATATTCTTCATAGCTATTGTAAATGGGATTGATTTCTTGACTTCATTTTCAGATTGTTCATTGTTGGAGTATATAAATGCTACTGATTTTGGTATGTTGATTTTGTATCCTACGACTTTACTGAATTTGTTTATCAGTTCTACCAGTTGTTTGGTGGAGTCTTTAGATTTTTCTAAGCATAAAATTATGTCATCTGTGAACAAGGTTAATTTGACTTCTTCCTTTCCAAATTGGATGCCCTTTGTTTCTTTCTCTTGCCTAATTTCTCTGGCTAGGACTTGCAGTATTATGTTGAATAAAAGTGGTGAAACTGAGTGTCCTTGTCTTGTTTCAGATCTTGGAGGAAAGGCTTTCAACTTTTCCTCATTCAGTACAATGTTAGCTGTGGCTTTGTCATATATGGCCTTCATTGCTTTAAGGTATGTTTCTTCTATACCCAGTTTATTGAGGGTTTTTATCATAAAAGGATATTGAATTTTATCAAATGTTTGTTCAGCATCTATTGAAAAAAATCATATGGTTTTTGTTATTGGTTCTATTAACGTGATGTATCACATTTATTGATTTGCATATGTTGAACCATCCTTGCATCCCTGGGATGAATCCCACTTGATCGTGGTGAATGATCTTTTTAATGTCTTGTTGAATTCAGTTTGCTAGTATTTTGTAGAGGATATTTGCATCTATCTTTATTAATGAATTGGTCTGTAATTTTCTTTTGTGTGTGTGTATGTATCCTTGTTTTGGTATCAGGTTAATGCTGGCCTCATAGAATGAGTTTGGAATTATTCCCTCCTACAAAAGAATTGAATCTTTTGAAGAGTATTAGTTCTTTTTTAAGTAGAATTCACCAGGTCTTGAGCTTTTCTTTGATGGGAGATTTTTTTATTACAGCTTCTATCTTTCTACTCACTATTGATTTGTTGAGATTTTCTCTTTCTTCGCAGTTCGATCTTGGTAGGTTGTATGTGTCCAGGAATTTATCCATTTCTTCTAGGTTTTCCAATTTCTTGGTATATAGTTGTTATAATAGTTTCTTTGTATTTCTGTGATCTCAGTTTTCAGCATGTCTCATTTTTCATCTCTGATTTTATTTATTCGGGTCTTCTCTCCTTTTTTTTAGTAAGTCTAGCTAAAGTTTTATTGGTTTTGTTTATCTTTTCAAAATATCAACTTTTCATTTTGTTGACCTGCATTTTTTTTTAGTCTCAAATTCATTTATTTCGGCTCCAATCTTTATTATTTCTTTCCTTCTACTAAGTTTGGGTTTGGTTTGTTCTTGCTTTTCTGGTTCTTTGAGGTGCATCATTGGGTTGCTCATTTGAAATCTTTCTACTTTGATGATATAGATGTTTATTGCTATAAACTTCCCTCTTAGTACTGCTTTTATTGTATCCTATAGATTGTGGTATGCTGTATTTCCATTTTTATTTGTTTGAAGAAATTTTTAAATTTCTTTCTTAAGTTTTTCATTGGCCCACTGGTCATTCAGGAGCATGTTGTTTAATTTACATGTGTTTGTGTAGTTTTCAATGTTCCTCTTGTTATTGATTTCTCAGTTTTATTCCATTGTGATCAGAAAAGATATTTGATATGATTTTGACTTTTTTGAATTTGTTGAGACTTGTTTTGTCTCAGAGTATGTTATATAGTGACCTTCTTTGTCTCTGTTACCAAACCTACAAGGGGGATTCAATGTTGCCTGCCACACAGAAAGACAGTTACTGAGACAGTGAGGATTATTAAGGAGGAAAGGATTTATTTCCATGGACACGTCAACAGGAAGGGGGAGATATGAACTACCTCAAATCTGCCTCCCCGACCAACAGGGTCAGGGGGTTCTTCTGCAGGCTAAATGAATAATGCATGAGGGGTGTGAGCATTATTGTGTGTTTGGGGTGGAGTGGGGGGTATGCAAGCTGATGAGAAATCATCCCATGATCATAAAATGCTGGATAAGTCCCTCTCAGGGTGGAGATTTTAGTATTATAATGAGCTAAGGGTTAATATTGGTTGTTCTTTCAGCCTTGTGTGAAGACTCAGTGGGTCTTAGGGCACCGTCTATGGTAGAGTATTGTTTATCTTGTCTTCTCTGGACAAGTGGGTGGTATGAGGCTTTGTAGGAGGTCCCACTGTTCCTGGGAAAGAAACTCAAAAGAGAATGCATCAGTACAACAGAAAGTTACAAAGTTCTGGTCAGCGAATTTTGCTAAAGAGCTCTCTATTTTCTGCCTAATTGAGACTGTAGCTGCTAAGTTACCAGGGCTGAGATAAATCTCACTGTCAAGGCCACTTAGAGCTGCCAGCCCCACCCATAATGTGAACACTGAAAGCTCATTTGAAATATGGAGGAACTAAAAACATTACTGAGAAAACACTTTCTTACTTATAGAACCAGTTACATTTCTTTTCACCATCTTTGATTTGTAGTCTATTTTATCTAAGTACAGCCAGTCCTTTTTTGGTTTCCAGTTGCATGGGATGTCTTTTACCGCCCCCTCACTTTCAGTCTATATGTGTCTTTATAGGTGAAGTGTGTTTCTTGTAGGCAGCATATAGTTGGGTCTTGTTTCTTTATCCATTCACTCTATGCCTTTGGATTAGAGACTTGAGTCCATTTACATTTAGTGTTATTAATGATAAGTAAGGACTTACTACTGCCATTTTGTTTATTGTTTTCTGGATATTTTATAACCCCTCTATTTCTTTCTTCCTTTCTTACTGTCTTCCTTTGTGGTTAAGTAATTTTCTCTGGTAGTAGGTTTTAATTCATTGCTTTTTATTTTTAGTGAATCTATTATAGGTTTTGGCATTGTGGTTACCATGAGGCTTACAAAAAACATCTTACAGACATAATAAGTTATTTTAAAGAGATGATAACTTAGATCACAATGAAAAAAGTAGAAACAAACAAATAATGAAAAAAACTCTACACTTTATCTCCATCCTACACACACACATATTTTGACTTTTGGGTGTCTCTGTTTACATATTTTTATATTGCTTATCTTTTTTTTTTTTTTTTCTGAGACAGAGTCTCGCTTTCTTGCCCGGGCTAGAGTGAGTGCCGTGGCGTCAGCCTAGCTCACAGCAACCTCAAACTCCTGGGCTTAAGCGATCCTACTGCCTCAGCCTCCCGAGTAGCTGGGACTACAGGCATGCACCACCATGCCCGGCTAATTTTTTGTATATATAAATATATTTTAGTTGGCCAGATAATTTCTTTCTATTTTTAGTAGAGACGGGGGTCTCACTCTTGCTCAGGCTGGTCTCGAACTCCTGACCTCGAGCGATCCACCCACCTCGGCCTCCCAGAGTACTAGGATTACAGGCGTGAGCCACTGCACCCGGCCCTTATCTCTTAACGGGTTGTTGTAGCTATTATTGTTTTTGACAGATTTGTCTTTTGGGCTTCATGCTAGAGTTATGAGTGGATCACACACCACAATTACAGTATTAGAGTGTTCTGGGTTTGTTTGTGTACTTAGTTTTACCAATGAGTTTTATATAATACCTTCAAATGTCTTATTTGGGTCAAATCTCTTTTATATTCTCTGACCTTCCTGTACCTGGATATTTACATCTTTCTCAAGTTTTAGAAAGTTTTCTGTTACTATTTCTTTGACTAAGTTTTCTACACCTTGCTCTTGCTCAACTTCCTCTTGAATACCAATAATTCTGAAATTTGGTCTTTTGAGATAATTTTCTATGTCTTGGTGATCTTCGTTCTTTTTCATTCTTTTTTCTCCTCTGACTGTGTATTTCAAACAGCTTGTCTTTGAGTTCACCAATTCTTTCCTCTGCCTGATCCATTCTGCTGTTGAGAGCTGTTAATGAATTTTTCAGTTCAGCAAGTGTATTTCTCAGTTCCAAGATTTCTGGGTTTTTTTTAAATTATTATTTCAATCTCTTTCTTAAATTTCTTTGATAAATTTCTGAATTGCTTTACTGTATCATCTTGGAGATCGTTGAGTTTCCTTAAAACTGCTATTTTGAATTCTTGGGCAGAAAGCTCATATATTGCTGTCTCATTAGGGTCAGCCACTCACCCCTTGCTTTGTCCATTTGGGGAAGTCAGGGTTCTCAGTTTGCTGTTGTTTCTTAAGGATATACATCTATGTCTTTGCCTTGAAGGATCCATTATTTATTCTAGTCTTCTCTGTCTAGCTTGTTTTGGTTTTCACTGGATATGTTTGCTTATCCTTTGTAATTTACTTATTGATTTTCTTTCTGTTTTTCCCATTATGTTACTGTCTCCTTTTCAGCACTAGATGGAGAGTTAAGCCCAGGTTTACGTTGGCTCTAGTAAAAGATCAGCGTGCTGCCCCTCCCAAACAGGGGCTATCTTGGTAGCGTGGGAAGGCTGTGTATGGAACGAAGCTCCTACAGTGCAGTGCTGCTGAATGCCCACTTTGATTTGGTGTCTCCTTTGGCCAAGTTACAGAGTAGAGTTTCCAGGACTGGGGATAGTAGTCTTGCCTCTCCCCCTTTGTCTCTGGCAGTCTTCAAAAATATTTCTGCCTTCAGACAGTCCCAATGCTCCTCTAGGTTGAGGCAGGGACAGGTCTTTTACCAGGGAACCCAAGATAATGGAGAAGCTGGTTGATAACTTCAATCTTACTCTTTCCAGTGTAGAAACCATGAGTCAGGGGACATTTTCCACCAGCTTGGTGCCATGCAGATTGAGGGGAGGGGCATTGGGGACGTGGAAGTCCAATTCTCTTACCATCTGCTGAGAGATTTTTCACTCCTCTGTGGCCCTGGGAACTGTCTCATCCTTATATCTGAGTTCTGGGATATTACTGGTGATAATCTCAGCATTGTATACTTGTTTTTCATTTTCTGTTGGGGAGGGAGTGAAGCCAGCTTGCTTCTGTGGCACCATTATGTAACCAGTAGTCCTCCTGGGTTGCAATTTTAAATAGGGTGGTCATGGTAGGTCATAACTGAGAATATGTCATTTGAACCAAGACTTGACGCTACAGAGGGGATAAACCATGTGGATACTGTGAGGAGAGCATTTGGAGAAGAGGAAATAATATAAAGGTCTTGAGGCAGGAGCCAGCCAGAAGTGTTCAAGGAACAGCAAAGAGGCCTATGTGGCTGAACAGAGCAAGTGCAGGGATGTGAGGTGAAGTCAAAAAAATAATGAGATCATCAGAATGTGGTGTGGGTAAAGCAACAAATAAGAAATATCGTTGGACTTGGTGTTTGTCCAGCTGATGAATATAAACTGGTATGTTATTGAGATTTTAATGTACATTTCCCTGATTATAATGGAGTTGAGCCTTAGTTTATTGGTCATTCCTAAAGTTCAGAAGATTTGAAGCTTTCTGCTTTGTCTAGAGGTAAAAAGAAAGAAAAAAGAAGAAATTTAAAAAAAAAAAGATTTGAAGCTAATACTGAGACTCTTGAGTGACTGTCACATAGGAAAAATTGGAAGCCTGGAAGCCCAGGAAGTTCCCTGGAAGGTCACTGACATAATTTTCCAATCCTGGAAAGGAGGAGTTTTGAAACTACGGTTACCAGATTTAACAAATAAGAATACGGGATGCTCAGTTGATTTGAATTTCAGATAAATGACATAAGTTTTATTAGTATATCTTGTGCAATTTTTGTTCAAAAACATTACATTGAGCAAAAGAAGCTGAGCACAAAAGAATACATGCTCTGCGCACAGTGGCTCATGCCCATAATCCTAGCTACTCAGAAGGCCGAGGCAGGACGATCACTTGAGGCCAGGAGTTCAAGACCAGCCTGGGCAACAGAGTGAGATCCCTGTGTCTAAGAAAAAAATAAAAAATTAAATAAATATGATTCCATTTCTATTACACGCCTGTATTCCTAGCACTCTGGGAGGCTGAGGCGGGCAGATTGTTTGAGCTCAGGAGTTCGAGACCAGCTTGAGCAAGTGCAAGACCCCGTCTCTACTAAAAATAGAAAGAAATTATATGGACAGCTAAAAATATATAGAGAAAAATTAGCCGGGCATGGTGGTGCATGCCTACAGTCCCAGCTAGTCGGGAGGCTGAGGCAGGAGGATTGCTTGAGCCCAGGAGTTGGAGGTTGCTGTGAGCTAGACTGATGCCACGGCACTCTAGCCCAGGCAACAGAGTGAGACTCTGTCTCAAAAAAAAAAAAAAAAACAAAAAAACTCATTGAACTGAATATTTAAGATCTGTGACATTTTTTGAATACAAATTGTGCCACACATGTAAAATAAATTGGATCACATGGCTAACTCTGAACCAATCACAGGCAAGGAAGTAGGGCTATGCTGATTGGCTTATGCCTGAGCCACAAGGCCCCTCACTGAAGTAGGCACAAGAATCAGCTTCCACCAAAGCAAAGGAAGTTACCAAAAGGGGGAGTACGGGGATGGTTGGCAACTATGCTTGGCTCCTATAACAAAGAGACTCAAAATAACAGTGGCTTTAGCGATTTAGACATTTATTTCTCTTTCAAATAAAAGCTGGACACTAGGGATGGAAGGGTGATCTCTGCTTCAAGAAAGCATCAAGGTCCCACGTGCCATACTCACCACTGGTCTCTTATGTCATGCCCAAGATGGCTGCTCCACCAACAGGAAAGAGGATTCCCTC
>JAQIFY010002767.1:0-13078 GCA_028533085.1 Varecia variegata | reverse complement strand
CTCAACCCCCTAGAAATTTTGGGAAACAAAAGGTCTGTTTATGTGTCTATTTCCAGGACAATAGGGCATGCCCTTCACAGAAAGTCATCTTGAGAGATTTCAGGCTGCCCCTGAAGCTTGCTTGCCCTGTAGCACCAAGCCTGCAGGCAGCACCGCCCCCCCCTCCCCCCACCTGGAGGTGGCCTTCCTGGATCTGAGACGGTTTTTTGACACCTTCATGCTGAAAAAGGGAGGAGAGCGTCTTCGTATTTAGAGGGAACATCACAGCTGATACTCAAAACAAAATTTTGTGTATGTCCGGAAACCCCAAACCTTTGAGCCCCTTTAGGATGCTCTTTACTCTTGGGACAGTCCTGCAGTTCCTCCAAGCATCTGTCAGCCAAAGCTGCCAGCAAGCCCTCTCTGTAACTTGGCCATAGGTGGCACCTGTGCCCTATCCCCACAGTCACAGACCCACTTACCTTCCTGCTTAGCTTCTTAATACTTCCTGCTTGTTAGGCAGCTCTGGTGGGCGGGTGGAGCTGGGTGAGGCTGAGTATGGGGAAAATGGGGTGGGCAGGTGAGGGCTCCAGGTGCCCTTGAAGCAGAGGGTGCAGCAGAGGGGGTGTGAGGGGAGGGGATGGGAGCGTGGGGGGGGGGGACACGCCCCTGACCGGGAGCTGAGAAATGGCAAGGGAGAAAAGAAGAGGAGGAATAGGGAAGCAGGGTTGTCTGCAAGCCTCGGGAACTGTCAGGGATATGCAAAGGTGCAGGCTGCCCTCAGGTTGGAAGGGGTCTTGCTGGGAACCAGGTCCCTTTCTTGGAAGTTTAATCTGCCTGTCCAACAGGACTGGGGGTCGGTCTGAGCCCTCTGCATTTTCTTGCCGAACTCCCCAAGTCAGCGTGCGGGGAGGGGGGACCAAGGAATGTAATATGTGTGGTGTAGCAGAGGGACCACAGATTAGACCCACTGTCTGAAAAGAACTGTCCGGTCTGGACCCTTCACCTTGGCTTTTTTTTTTTTTTTTTTAATTTCTGTTCTCTGGCCAACAAACCAGACACTTCTAGACTCCTCCAGAGGAAATGAAAGGATGATAACAGCTCAGTGAAAATGCCATCTTTCTGGAAGGAAATTCCAATTCTTCATCTCGTTGGTTACAGTTACATCTCTCCTGTAATCTTGCCATACTGCCCATACTCACCCAGATCCTCCAATCTTCCTCCCTCTGCGATTACCCCTGGCCCTCTGGGTTCCGATGGCTGATCATTTCCTCTTTGGGTCATTGTGTCTTGGTCTTGATCCACTTGGAAAATCTTGGGAAGCCTGCTGACTTTGTAGTTAATATAGAACCTCAGGAGACAGGAATGGTTCTTTTTTTTTTGTTATGGGGGACTTTGTGACCAGCATAATTTGTCTAGGTTGATCACTTTCCTTTCATCAGAGCCTGGTTATTAATCTGTTAAAAAAGTTTGTTCAAAGAAAGCCTTTAATAGTTAGCAGACTGTGAAGTAATGTAGCAAATGTAGAAAGCGGTACTTTTTCAATGTAGAAAATGAAATAATGTAGAAAACGAAAGCAGTGCTTTAGAAACCTTGTCTGCTCCCAGGTAATGGTGGTTACCCTAGCATCTTGGTTTTATTTTTACTTGTACCTTTAACATTTCCTTTTCTACTGAAAAAAGAACATTCCTGAAGGCAATATTTGTCCCATATGCTTCTTCGTTTTATTAAATGTTTGCTAACTCTACTTCAGAGCTGGGAGAAATGGAGTAGGGTGAAAAGGAAGAAGAATGAACTTTTATTAATGTTTACTGTGGGTGGGGGATTGTGGCAGGCACTTTATGTACGTTGTCTCAGTTAATGCTTGCAGAATTGGTGCTGCTTTTATTTCCATTTTATAGAAGAGGAGACTGAGGTTGGAGGAATAGCCCTACATGAGCAAGGAATCTCCAATTTCAACCCAGCAATCTGACTCTAGAATCTGACTCTGGGCTGTTAACCTTTTTACAACTGCATGTCACTTTTGCTGGACAAAGTTTGGCTTTGTTCACTAGCATTAATTGTTTTTTTCTCTTGTACTGTAATTTTTTTCTGAATGTTAAACAAATGTAGACTCATTTGTATTATGATTTCTGAAGCTTGATTAAACCACACAAATATATCTCACCAAATAAATTATGCAGAGTGCTAAGCTGAATACTGTGGTCTTGGTATTTGAAGCCAGACCAGCATCTATAGGGAAGGACTTGAGCATTTGGGTAACTTGCAAACCCAGCTCTTGCTCTAAGGACTTGTAAAATGCAGGCTGAGCAGATGACTGTCGAATAGTGCCAGTGCCAGATGTATGTGCAAAGAATTGCCAAACAGGGGCCTGAGAAAGTAATTAATGATAAGAAAAGATTTGCAAGCAACTAAGAAGTATTTCATTGTAGAAAAAAGAGCAATGTAAAGGATCTTGAGAAAATAGTTTTAATGATAAAATGGGGTGTGATGTTAGAAGGAAATTTAATCACATCATTCTTCACTGTGTTTTATTTTTCTTTTTTGAGGATTCAGAATTACATGGCATTCATGTTCTAAGATTCTATAAGTAAGAAAATTATTGACATTATTTTACTTAGTCTAATATAAAGACACTGCTTCTCCTAGTTAGGTATTTTTATTTTTTGCATAAAAGGTTATACTAAGAGTCTTAGCTATGAAAGAATTATTTATCTTGAATTCTGTGAAATTAAAAAAAATAATTTGGTGTGGTAAAATATATTTCAATTATTTTTGGTTATGGTGCCAGAGAAATTTTTCTTTTTTTCAAAATTAAAAACATAGGTCGGGTATGGTGGCTCATGCCTGTAATCCTAACACTCTGGGAGACCGAGGAGGGAGAATTGCTTGAGTTCAGGAGTTCGAGACCAGTCTGAGCAAGAGCGAGACCCCGTCTCTACTAAAAAAATAGAAAGAAATTATCTGGACAACTAAAAATACATATAGGAAAAAAAAATTAGCTGGGCATGGTGGCGCATGCCTGTAGTCCCAGCTACTTGGGAGGCTGAGGCAAAAGGATTGCTTGAGCCCAGGAGTTTGAGGTTGCTGTGAGCTGGGCTGACGCCATGGCACTCTAGCCCAGGCAACAGAGTGAGACTCTGTCTCGAAAAAAATAAATAAATAAAAGAAAAGAAAAACATAAAATACAGGTTCTGTAAATGAAATATATTGGGTTGTATAATTTGTATAATACATGTGTATTATATAGGTATAAAATATAAATTCTTTAAAGCTATGAAATTGCTTTTGAGTACAACTTTGATGTGTAATGTTCTTATTGTTTTGGTCATTTAAATAGTCTATAATTAAATACTAAAAATAATAGTATTTTTATTTCTTCTTTGACCCAATATTTAAGTTGGATTAGTTCCTTTCTACTTTGTTCCCCCTAGGAATTGTGAGTTTTTTAAAACTGTTGTCACTGATTTCTCATATTATTTTTTAGTAGTCAGTGTTGACTCTATGTGTTTTTTACAAATTTACTGACATTTTTATTGTTGGCTAATAGAGATCAAAGAGAAAAAAAGGAATTTTTTTATAGGTTATGTGTGTTACATTTTGTTATTAAATTTATATAGATTAAATTTATTATATTGTTAAACTCTTCTATGTCCTCATTTTTATAGGTTTTATTTGTCGAAGACTGTGATAAATGCTTAAGTCATCTTCTAAATATTATGTGATTTTTTTCATTGTATGACTAATAGTTTTATCTTTATGTATTTTGATATCCAACACATATCTTTATTGTTGATCTTATCTTTTATAGACATGCATATAATTATGTTTTTATATAAACATGCATGTAATTATATATTTATGCACATTGTACATATACATATTTAGAATATGCACATTTATATACATATAAATATACATTTAGCATAAAGTCCTCTCTAATCCATTTTTACCGTGAAATAGTTTTAGAAAATTAACATTGCCACCTCTGCTTTTTGCTTGGTATAGCACTGCCACCTTTTTCTTTTTAATCCATTGTATCTTTTTGTTTTAGTGTGTGTTTTATAAATAGGATATAGTTAAATTTTGAAATCTAATCTCTTACCAAGAATCTTAGTCTTTTTAGGGATGTTGAACCATTAAATGTACTATAATAACTGAGATATTTGCTCTTCTTTAAAACTTCTTATTCTAAGTATTCTCTTTGTTAGTTTTCTTTGTATTTCTTTTGTTTCCTACCTTTCATCTGACTGTTTACCTTTTTATTCCCTCCTATGGTTTAGACTGATGCTTTTCAAACTATCAGTTTGATCAGTTTAAAAAATATTGCCAATACATCTGGGAACAAAACTTTTGTAAAATACAATAAAAATAAAATACGAATAGCAGCTTACCTTTTTCATCATTAGATTCAGCAGACTTAAGGGTGTCTGTCATATTGCTATAAAACTTTCTAAATGTTACTCTCTCTTTCTACATGATCTCGTGGCAGACCTACAGCAGTTTGCGGACCTGTAGCTGTCCGCAGATCATACCGGAATAGCACTGGTTTGGGAGTTACTTATTGCTTTTAATTATGTAGTACTTGCGTATGTCTACCTTTATTTTATCTATTTATCAGCATAACACATTAACACATTTTGATTACTTATGGAAGGTGAGGAATTGAGTATGATTTTACTCCTCTTCTTCCCCATCCCATTTGCCTGTTTTTGCGAAGACAGTGAGCTTGTAGGCTTAAGCAGTCTTATAGTACTTTATAACTAAACACAATATTCTAAAATACCATTAACCAACTTGATGATTTTATGTTATTAAATTAGACATTAATTTGTAGATTATCTCTTGACTTTTTACTCTCATCTTCCTCTGCTGTTTTCTTGCATTAGTGGATAATATTTCATTGTGGAGTAGTTACATTAGTAAGCAAGTTTTAATTATAAAAGTCGTGCATGCTCAATCAAAAAAATTAAACCAAGTAAAGTAATTAAGGTTAAAAAAGTAAGTTTCCAGCTCTTCCTCTCCGACACTCTTCATCCTGTTCTGTGGAGGCAGCCACTGCTGACAGCCAGGTGTGTGGATCCTTCAGACATTTCTCCAACTGTAAGAGCTTTGTTTTATTCATCCTGGTATCCCTGGTGCCTGGCACATGGTAGGTACTTGATAACTATTTTTAATGAATCCATATATAGACAAATATGTATGTATGCTTTGTGTGCATGTAGTACATATTCTGTAACTGGCTTAATTCACCTAAATATTTCTTGTGAATATTGCAACAGTTCCCTACTGCTGAATATTTAGATTGTGGATTTGACTTGCAAAAAAATATATAAAAAATGAATTTCCTAAAAAAGTAACAAGAAGACTGAGCACTTACTAATAGATGCTTGGTACTGCACTATCATGCACTATTATTTCTTTTCATTGTGATAGTGACATTAAGAGATTGGGCTGTCATTATTCCCATTTTGTAGATGAGGAAACTGAGACCAGTGAGGTTAAGTAATCTGCTGAAGGTCAAGATCACTCAGTCAGTAAATGGTGGAACCAGGATTCAAACCCAGGCCTTCCGGTGTCCGAGCGTACCACTTAGCTAGAACACCTCTCCCAAGTGTTTTTCACACTTCCTTAGAGTGTGAGTCTTCACTTTGGTTGCAGTGGTTGCTGCACATTCTGAAAGATGTGCGTGGGAGCTCTAACCTTGTGTGCACAAAAAGTCTGGCCTTTCCCTGTGCTCAGCATTTACCTCCCGCCCTTATATCTTTCGAGCAAGACCCAAGAGATGTGCATAGATATGATAGTGTTTCTTGCCACTGTGTTAAGGATTGGTTTTCTAGGCCACTCCCTCCCTGCCTGCTAGAGGCTTTCGATGTTGGTGGGCCTAGGATTCACCTGGGGGGCTTATGAAAAACTGCGCTTCCTTGGCAGCAATCCTGGAGATTTCAATTCAGCTGTCTGGGTTTTTATCAACTACACCAGGTGATTCTGATGCAGGAGGCGTGGAGACCTTACTTGGAAAATGGTGGCTTTGCACGGGGAAGCGTCCTCACAGTAGCGCAGTGGGGCTTCTTGTGCGAGTTCACTCCAACCCAGAGAGTACCGTCGAAAAATATGGGAGGGAAAGGACATTGCCATTAAAGAATCTTTTCCTTTAAATAATAAGAGTTTCTGTTGGAGAGTCCAGTGTAGTGAGCACAGAAGCTCTTGAGAGCATCATTCGTTCATTCAAAACATCCAAGGTCCACTGTGGCTGACATTGCAGAAGCAGCAGAAATGGATGCACCGCAGAGCCCTGTCCTTAAGGACTTGGTGATCTGCTGCTGGGAGCCAAGCAAGTGTACGAGGGAGGAGAAAACAAAGTGGTCGTGGGTGCTTCAAGAGAGAACACAGCAGGTATAATGGACGGAGGTAACTATTTACAAGTCCTCTTCAAACTCTGGCGTGTACTCCCGCCCTCCGCCTCAGATCTGCCCTGCTGTTCTATTGCAGGAAGGCCCCGTGGAAAGCAGGGTCCCTGCTGGACCCTGGGGGACTGAGAATGGAATTGTTGCCTGTTCCCCCTGGCAGTCGAGGGCTTTCCTGCCCACCCCGTCTGCCCAGCCCGGGTGCTCAGGAACCTGCTGGAGTGGAAGCCTTTGTAACCCAGGACAGGCACTACTCCTCCAGGGCATTAAAGCGGTTCCTTAGCTTCAGGTTCAGTTTTCCACATTTGCATTTCATACTTACTAATAAAGCAGTTAATTTACATTCAGATGTTGCTTAAATATAATTAGTCTTATTGTATACATTTACTTACATAAAAAGATGTGTGGTTTGAAAAATATCCCACCAATAGACAGTGCTGTAGAATGTGGTAGCAGCTCTTCATGGGAAAAGAAGGTGAGGATGACTGTTTAGAAACATTGAAATGAGTACTGAAAAAATAAAATGTATTGCGAAATGTCAAAGGGTGGCTTATTTTCCAATCTGGGATTCAGGATTTTAAAAAGTAGTTCTGTATACAAAGATGATATTATGAAGCTGGGGGTCACTGATTGCTTCAAATTGCTTTTCTAGCGGTAGTGATGAATTTGTGCTAAATTCATCCTCTGTACACATTGTAGACAAGACATAATTTAATTTTGTGGTTTTTAGGTGCTTCTTAGAGCTGATTTTGATTTATTTGAAGCAAATTTCCATTTTGGAGAAATGTGGAGATTTGTACCTTGCTTATATATTTAACTTTCTAGATAATAAAACAGAAAATCATATAGACTTTTCAACATTACTGTTGTATCTTTTCCTTTAGTACACTTACTTTGCATTAGCTATTTTTGATACTATGGTTTAACTGCTTTTTCCCTCTGAAATATTTTTTAAAAAATTGAACTATGAACATCTTTCATTCTCCAATATCAGCTTTTTGTAAATCATCTACAGTGAGCTGAAGTAGTATAGTACAACTCTCGAGTCGCCACTGCCATTTTTCCCAGTGAAAAATTAAATGCCTTCTTTGATGGTTTCCTTTTGACCTTGTAACTGGTCTGCAAATCACATTATTCTGTGGATAAGTAAGCCCTGTATTCTCTGCTGTTGACTGGAAGGACGTGCAGTGGGGAGACATAACCATAGCTGCTGCCGTGCAGTTGCGGACAAGGAGCTGGTGTAGGTGTGAGTTGGTAAAATGTTCATGTTCTGGCCCAGAAACCCCCTTTGGGCAGTGTTGGTCTGGACTAGAGGCTGCGGAGGATGCTCCTGCCTGATGTTAAAGGAAACATTATTCAGTGATACTTGTTAAAGCACGGTAGGGAAGATTTTCCCAGGAAAGTCTTTGTGATAGGTATAGGAATCACTGCAACAAGGTGTTGCAATGGAGGAGAGAGACTGGGCTCAACTCTGAGTACAGCTTGGGCAAGTGGCAGTTTATAGCCAAAGAGCAGGGGGTCAGTGCATGGAAAATGTCTGAGAAGAAACATCAGGGTGCTATGGTTTGAATGCATCCCCCAGAGTTCATACGTTGGAAACTCAATCCCCAATGCAACAGTGTTGAGAGCTGGGACCTTTAAGAGGTGACTAGGTCATGAGGGCTCTGTCCTCGTGAATGGATTAATACCGTTATCTTGGGAGTGGGTGAGTTAATCACGGGAGTGAGTTCCTGATAGAAGGATGAATCGGCTCCCTTCCTCTCCCTCTCTCTCCCCATCCCTCTCCGTGTAATGCCTTCTGCCATGTTACAGTGCAGCAAGAAGGCCCATGCAAGATGCCACCCCTCGATCTTGGTCTTCCCAGCCTCCAGAACCAAAGCCAAATAAACTTCTGTTGTTTATAAATTACCCACTGTGTGCTATTCTGTGATAAGTAAGTAATGGACTAAGTAAGACAAGGGGCGAGGGGGATGCTGGCTAAACTGATCTAACAGGATTCCTGCTGAAGACAGGCCAGGCTGATCACACGTCACCTGAGGGTGGTGGGGGATGAGGAACTTGATCTGATATCGAGGGTGGGGGATCCTTGCCCAACTCACTTAGTGGAGTTGTTTGTTAAACTGGATTTTACAAGGCAGTGCACAGATGGGCCTGGGAGAAGCCTTCAGTCTGGAGAAGTCCATGAAGAAATTGTTGATGGTGTTGACTCAGCAATATATGACTAAGTAGAAATTGTTTCCTGTGAACAAAAGTTTAATTCATGATTTTTTTTCTTTCCTCTTTTGGAAATGAAAACTTTTATATCTCTTTGACGCTATGGAAGAAACAAGGCTCAGAAAACTCCAATTTCTTTATTTTCTTAAAATAGTATCAGTTTCTTTTGTTCTCAAGTATATGCTCATTTTTCATAAAATGGCCCAAAATAAAAAAGTCTGGCTTTCTTGAAGTCCAGAAGTATGCAGCCATATTTGTAGTGAAAACGTAAAAGCAGATTTAGTCAGCAAATTTGCATGTACTTTGGATAAACTATAATCTCAAATTTATTTTAAATGTTCTCAAACTGATGAGTAATTGATAAGGTCACATTGTGCATAATACCTTTTAAAGTGCCTAAACTATTGAAAGGATTTTAGATTTGTTAAATAAGGGCTAAAATATGTATTATTAATACATTTTTAAATGACTTTTTCTTTTCTCTCCCCCACTAAAATTTCTGAAAGTTTTTTTATTGTAAACTAAAATTTTTGAAAGTTTATAGCTGTAGAAGATCAGTTATATGCTGGCACAATATGCATTGAAATGATCTCTAAAGAGCAGTTTATGTGAATTGGTGAGTTCACGTAATTTCAACTATTTGTAAGATTGATTTCTCTGTTAGAATGTAAATCTGTATTGGATGAGCTGAGGGTTAAGAATATGATCTATTCAAAAAATGCTTTTACTTTCAAGGAGAGGGATTTAGAGCATGTACAACTATGTAAAGAGGGAGAACATGAGTGATTTTCTCTGAGCCCTGACCTTGTGTACGCAAAAGTTCTGATGACTTAAACATGTGAACTCTAATGAATGAATGCGGTCTTTTGTAGTATTGCTAACACACTTAATTTTCCAAGTATGTAGGTCATTATGCTGACTTTGCCCTTGCATTTCAGTTAAGATATGGCTTTCTCAAGTCATAAAAGTTGAAAATGATTACCATTTGTATGATCAATTATCTGCAGATTCAACCAACTATGGCTGAAAAATATTTGGGAAAAAAGCAATAAAAAATATAAATGGCTGGGCATGGTGGCTTATGTCTCTAGTCCCAGGTCCTTGGGAAGCTGAGGCAGGAGGATCGCTTGAGCCTAGGAGTTTGAAGCTTCAGGAGCTGTGATCGTGCCACCACACTCTAGTCTGGGCGACAGTGAGACTCTGTCTCTAAAAAAATAAAAAATAAAAAAATAAAAAACCCAATACAGTATAATAGCTATTTACATAGCATTTATGTTGTATTAGGTACTATGAGTAATCTAGAGATGATTTAAAGTGTATGGGAGGATGAACATAGGTTATGTGCAAATACTACATTATTTTATATCAGGGACTTGAGCAACTGTGGGTTTTGGAACCCTGACCTGATCCTCTGCATACCAGGGGATGCCTGTATATTCCACTTGCTTATATTAGCAGGTCACTTTGAGTGTGTCTTTCCCAGTAGATTGTAATTTCTTTGAGGGTAGTGACTATAAAGTTGAGTTTATATTTTCGGGTTCAGTTCTCTATGTAATGTGGATTTATACGTATAGTGTAAGTATTCTCACAAATATAGTTAATGATAACTGGCTGCTGGTGGTAATTTCTAAATTACCATTTTAACATTGAGGAAAAGAAAATAGTGCTGGTAAGGATGGAATAAATCTGATGCCTTAATGTATTGCCAATGATATTGTAAATTGAAAAAAATTTTTTTGAGAAACATCTTGGCAATATGTATCAAAAATCCATCTAAATGTTCACATAGTTTGATGTAATAATTCTATTTCTAGGACTATCTCTAAGATAATCCAAAATATAGAGAGCTATATGTGGGAAGCTATTTATCACACACTTTTTTGAGACAGAGTCTTGCTCTGTCTCGTGGACTAAAGTGCCGTGGTGTCATTATAGCTCACTGCAACCTCAAACTGTGGGCTCTAGCAATCTTCCTGCTTCAGCCTTCTGAGTACGTGGAACTACAGGCACGCGCCACCACCCCCAGCTAATTTTTCTGTTTTTTTGTAGAGACAGGGTCTCACTCTTGCTCAGGCTGGTCTTAAACTTCTGGCCTCAAGGCATCTTCCTGCCTCAGCTTCCCAAAGTGCTAAGATTACAGGCATGAGCCACTGTGCCTGGCCCATTACACAATTTTTAAGAAAGAAAAACTGCATGTAACTTAAATGCCGTGAGTAGAAAATATTAGGTAAATTGTGGTTCTCTATACTGGATGGAATACTATACAGCTATTAAAATGTCTATGGAGCTTATGAAGCAACATGGAAAAATGCTTATGATATATAATGTTACTTAGAAATGTATTTAATCTTTCATGGCAATACAAATCGAAACAAAATCTTAACCAGATGCATTGGGGAGAACAGGAAAAAATAATGATGATTACTGTGTATTGAATGATTACTATGTTTTGGGCCACTGTGTCAAATACATTTCCTCACTTAATTTTTATAAGAGACTCTTGGTGTGCCCATTTTGTGGGTAAATAAACTGAGCTTGGAGAGGTTGGGTAGCCTTGCTCAGCCATGCTAAGTGAGGGGACTGGCTCTGGACCCAGGTCTGTCTGCGGGATCCAAAGTCTGTGCTCCAAACTGGTGATTTACAAATTTGCCTGTGCTTCAGAATCATCTGAGAACTTTAAATAAGTAAATAAGTGAATGAATGAATGAATAAAGGAATAAATGCCATATGGCCCACCTCCTGAACTAGAATCACCTGACACACATCCAAATGCCTTAGTGTATTTTTAACACACAAGCTGGGTTCTATTGTCAGTCTGTGGCCAGCATTTAGGGCCCTTTGTACATTCCATTTGTTGTATATTAAAATAAAATACATTTAATAGTAATATTGTGAATATTAATAGTGGTTGAATTTGGGTAATAGGACTAAATTTTATTTTTTTCTTCCATTTTCAGATTTTCTTCAGTGACAAATTATGTCACTTTGAGTATGAAAATTTAATGAAGAGAAAATTGCATAAAAGATTTTATTTAGAGTCCGTTTTTGGGGGGAGTGTTATCTTTTACTTCGTTAAAAAGTCCATTATGAGGGTGCATAAGTGGGGAAAATGGAATTATGTTCAAAAGAGGTTTAATCTTAGCAAAATATTACAAAGCATATCAGTCCAATGATGATTACATTTAACAGAACATATTGAATTTATTTGACTTACAACACTGCCATAGAAGTTAAGTCTTAGACTATAGATTTTTAATAAGTTAAATGACATGTTAATTATATAGCAAATGAAAATAAAACAAATGGATGAGTAAGAAGAGCCAGAGAGACTGTTCTGTTTCACTCTTTGACAAGCAAGAGAGGAAAGTGATTGCAGAACATTTTTGTGGTGAAGGAAGGGAAAAAGAATTCTTTTTCATCGTCAAGGGGAAAGGGCGTGAAATGAGATATTAATTACAGGACATATTGTTGTTAATGTTCAACCACGTGATAATGTGTGGCGGTAAACGCAGGATCTTTTAAATCAGGTCTTTCTAACACGGCATGTTGCCGTATCGATCACCCTGAGGCAGGAATAGCAATGTGGTACCATAAATAAAATACGAAGGCTGTGGAAAGTTTCTAACTTTTAGGAAGGCAGAGAAAGATGTGAAAATGTAGACAAGCTGTATGTGTATATGTTCTAAAAAGAAATGCTCAAAAACTTTAAAAAATATTATTGACATGAAATTATCAAAAATTTTGGTTATGTGAATGGATGCTTGGGGTAGCCTTAGTGTCCAATGTCCAACACTAGCATCTTCTCCCTTTGCAGCCTGGCCAAACAATTGTCAGAATTCCTGGGTCATTTCAAAAAATAACCAGTGATTTTGTGAGGCTTCTGTCACATGTGGGTTCATGAATGTCTATTGTAAAGAATAAGATAATATTGTATATATTTTTTAAAAATAATTTAACTGAGCAATGATACCAGTTAGGCATTAGTCATAAAAACCTTATTAAAAATGGTGAAGTTTATTTACTTATTTATTTTGGGAAAAAAATCACTTTTCTTCCACACATGAGATCAAATGGAATTGGAATATATTACCAGAAATTCACAAAAGCTGTGAAAGTTTTATATTAAATAATCCTTTAATTGAAAAAATTAAAAAGTCCTTATTAAAGATATTCTCATGAAACTAGCATTCTTGTGTCTACCAAAACTTCTTTCGAGAGGAAATGGGGAAAAAATTCCAGCCGATATCTTTGTCCAGCTCTACAGGCAAGTGCTGAACTGGCTGAATTGATGACTTAGTCGAAGCTATTGAATTTCTAGTGTAGCCACAGATCAAATCATCACTTTTGCTGTTAGGTGTGGTAATTGAAATTGTGTTCAGCTCCTGGTGAGTGCAATATATATCTGAAATCATGAGAGAAGAAAAAGGATTGTAGTGTTTTCTGAAGGTAAGAGACCACCACTAAAGCTTTGAAATGGT
>JAQIFY010002766.1:0-13079 GCA_028533085.1 Varecia variegata | reverse complement strand
AACCTTAGAAATGAAACTATTAGAATCCTAGAAGAAAATGTAGGAAAGACTCTCACAGACATTGGCCTAGGTAAAGAATTTATGAAAAAGACCCCTAAGGCAATCACATCAACAACAAAAATAAATAAATGGGACCTGATTAAATTACTTCTTAATATAATTTTTTATTAAAATAATTTTAAAATTGTATTAATTATTTATTTGATTATTTACTTACATTCCAAAAGGGTTTTATGTATATTCTTTAGTTTGACCTCTGCTGTCGTAAGGCATTAATGTTGTTTTTCCCATTTTTCTGACAAATAAACTGAATGTCAGAATGATAACATAGAGTCAAATAATCAGTAATCATCAAAACTGTGACTCAAATTCAAATCTCTTTAATATATTTTTTAAAAAATGCTTTTTGCACTAGACTATGGAAGCCACAAAAAGTAGAGTTATATCTATTTACTTGATAAAAACATGTATATGTCAATGGTATTACAGTAAATGTAAGTAAAATAAATATAAAATTAGAATGTTTACATATGTAGAATAATATAAGAAAAATAGACAGAAAAATAGCATCATAACATTATGATAACTTCCATAATTTATAAGTTCCTTATTTCCTGAGTGCAATCATTTTCTGTTAACAAATATAGATGGACTCTAGCCTACAGTACTTTATGAGCTAGATGACGAAAACACTTCTTATACTAAATTTTGGATAGCTATAAACAAACATATCAATAGTTAGGAACAGAATAACTGGATCCTTGGCTTTTAATTTTAAATTTATTTGCGTTTAAAAAGAGAAAACCATGAACATTATAGGAAGTTTACATTTATGTTGGGATAAAGTTAAAACCAACTAACCTAACCAAAGCATTTTAAAGTGTGCATTAAAAAATGACCTCATTATCCACAACATGTTCCACCATATAACCCAACGTGCCTTTAACCTTTGGGGATTTTGCTTTGTATCCTTTTGCTGTAATAAATCTTAGCTGTGAACATGATCCTATGCTAAGTCCTATGAATCCTCCTAGTGAATCACTGAACCTTGAGGTGGTCTTGGAGACTCCCAACACAACCTACTAGTAAGCATTTGACAGAGCCTTCACTAGCTACAATGTATATGTAGCTGGCATAAGAATATAGAAAATATGTCCTGTATGTCTATGCATATCCTCTTTTGTTTTTGTTAAATCCAATTTATCAATGGATTTTGTCTTTAAATATTTTCCTTACAGATTTTTAACCTATTACTCAGTTATAAATAGCAATTAAAATCAACTCATTACCATTAGGCATATAAGCCAGAATTTTCTAGTAGCCAATACTGAACTACATTGAAAGCCTAATGGTAATTAATTTTTGGACCTTGATTCTGAGGCAGTGTGAGAATTTGAAGTGCCTATGAATTATCAAGGCATAATTATTAATAAATCAGGTGTGGAATAATTAGTCTTAGAGATAAATGTGTTTTATTATAATCTAATTTCAAAAACATTGCAATGCATGTATGGTATATAGAGTTAACATTTTTTAATTTAATTTAATTTTATTTTAGTGTTGGGGTCTCACTATGTTGCCAAGACTGGAATGCGGTAGTTATTCTCTGCATTCTCTCTGGGCTCAGTAGATCCTTCTGCCTTCAGCGTCCTGACTAGCTGGAACTACAGGCATGCAACACTATGCCTGGCTTATGGATTTAATTTTTATTAAATAGTAAGTTATTAATCAGAACACTCTATGCCCCATAACAGAGTTTATTCAAATTTGAATAAGCTAAAAAAATCCTTTTAAATGTTATGAAAATTAGGAAAGCACAAGTTGCCTATTTGGCAAAATATCAATGAAACAGCTGTCTACTCTCCTTTAAGAACAATTCGAGTACACTTTTCATAATGATTTTTGTACCCCCAAAATGTAATGTAATAAAATATATTTATTTAATAGTGCTGGAAAAAGTGCTTTATCCAGTATTCAGAAATGTGTTTATGATATCATGACAATTTCTAATTAAGGCAAATGAGATTGACACAGGCTTTGCTCACGAGGAACTTAAGAATGAAATAACTTAGTTTTTTATAAACCAACCTGACCATTGCACTCCCCTGCTCATATTATTCTACCCAATAACAACATTCTTGGCACCCAAATGTGAACTATATTACTAAGATATTAGTTAGATTATAACATTTACATTCATCATTTTTCATTTTGTGAAGCAATTGAAAGTAAGAACAAGTAATTTTTTAGAAAGTATAACTTCAAATACTTTAAAAACTCAGAGCAAAACAATAATCCATTTTAGAATATGTTATTTAAATATAATTAGGACTTCCATATGCTTATTAATATTTTAATGAGATAGTTTTAAAGTATATGCAACTATATTTAGTTATGAGACTCCATTTCATTTCTTCCTTAGTAGTATCAGGCAGAATGTTTGAAAACACAGGTTCAAAAACTCTGAAATTCGCTTACGGAAATGTCTCCTATTTTCTCTTCATTTTATAATTTTTATTCCATTCAATATATACATAAGCACATTCATATAAAAAATTACTTGTATTCATATTGTTACCATATGGAAAAAATAACTGATAATCAGACACATATTGGATTTGAAGTATTTGGAGTATTGCATTTCTCTAACCTTAAAATTAGACAGATAAATTTTAATAAATTGTGATGTGTCATATATCTTCTCTTATTACAATTAGATAAAGTTATCTTCCATAGTTAGCTTTTTAGTGTCACAGTTTACTATATAAGATGATATTCACTTCGACCAATTGTACAAACAGCTCCTCATATGACAACTTTTCATTGCACTCCACGTAATCCTGCTGTTGCTTCTTACTCCCACAAATGATGAGTTCCATGAATATGTCACCCTACTCCAGCTTTTCCTTTATTCCAAAACCAGACCTATGGAATTTTCCCACTCCTGATAGTGTTTTCCAAAGAGACCTACAGGGTCATCTGATTGTAGGTTAGATAGACACCATTGCTGATACCCTTCTGTCAATTCTGCTAGGGGTAGCTCTCATGCATGCATAACACCTAGCTTCAGGTGTTCATATGTATGATTCTAGTATGCTTTGGCTGTGCCTAAGATTTTGGCATAAATCAGCAATAATGAATTTAATTAATTTCTATTTGAATTTCCATCAGAAAAAGTCTGTCTCTATGTCACAGTATTAAATTTGAGGTTAATTGCTGCCTTCTAAGTTTGCTTTGGTTAGCAATAGAGACTAAATAGGATTATTCTATTTGCCAAACCCAAAATATGAATAAATGCATAAATAATTTACATCATATCTGACCCTTCTCGGTCTCTACCTGAGCCTCTAAATGACATCTACTCAGTTCCCTGTGGTTTACTCAAAATTAGTATCCCATTTGTCACTATTTGTTTTCTAGATGAATCGAATCCTATCCATGCCAAAAGTTAACCATCCGTATCAGGAGATATCAAATGATAGATGCATTTATTTCCCTAGAAAGGTTGTAAAAGAAATCAATACATGAGTGGATTAATAAAATGTGGTATATGTATACCATGGAGTTCTACTCAATCACAAAAACAATGGTGATCTAGCACCTCTTGTATTATCCTGGATAGAGCTGGAGCCCATTCTACTAAGTGAAGTATCACAAGAATAGAAAAATAATCACCACATATACTTACCATCAAATTGATATTAACTAATGAACACTTATGTGCACATATAGTAGTAACATTCGTCGGGTATCGGGCAGGTGGGAGGGTGAGGAGGGAGGAGGGGACAGGCATGTTCCCACCTAATGGGTGCAGTGTGCACCGTCTGGGGGATGGGCATGCTTGAAGCTCTGACTCGGGCTGGGTAAAGGCAATACATATAACCTAAATATTTGTAACCCCGTAATATGCTGAAATAAAAAAACTCAAAGTTTTCCAGATTCTATATTGTTCTCTTAATCTTCAGAATACAGGAATAGTAGGAAAAAATGGAAAAAGAAAACAAGTTAGATAAAATGTTTGTCAGAACAAATACCTTAAGCGACCTGAAGCACTTCAGTTTGTCATGGGAACAATCTTCAAGAAAATGACCTGAGACCATACAAAGTTGTTATGCAAATCTTATTGAGATTACTCCCAATTTACCGTATCAATCCAAATAAACCAAATACAGTTACTAATAATCATGATGTAGGTTATTATAAGGCCCTTATGATTTATGAGAACATGAGGATCTTGAAGATAACAATTGAAAAATGGGTCGTGGTAAGCACATTAAACTAAACTTTTCTTAACTTGGAGCTCAAGGAGTATGTGATACAGTAAAATCTGTGTGTTCACAAAAAGACAAACATATTGACACATCAACACAAACAACATTTAAGGTGCTATAAAGTCTTTGAAATTTATACCAGTCAGTTGAACAGACTACCTCTCTTCCTAGGTCAGGGACTGTTTAGAAGATATGTCTTCAAAAGAATAACGTTTTTATCCCATTGGCTTTTATTTTGAAATAAATGTTGCCTTATATGCTCTGCAGACAAGAACAGGTCCTGGCAAAAATGAGAACTCCCATTTCTCTCAGTGGGAGAGAGAAGACCCCAGCAATGGTGTCTATCTAACCTACAATCAGATGACCCTATAGGTCACCTTGGAAAACACTGTCAGGAGTGGGAAAAATCTCTAGGTATGATATTGGAACGAAGAAGAAGCTGGAGTAAGGTGACATATTCATGGAACTCATCATTTATGGGAATAAGAAGCAACAGCAGGATTAAGTGGAGTACACTGAAAAGTTGTCATATGAGGAACTGTTTGTACAATTGAAGATTCATATGTGTCTGTTCAGATCCTTTGCCCATTTTTAAATCAAGTTATTTGTTTTCTTGAGGTTTATTTGTCTGATTTCCTTATATATTTTGGATGTTAGCCCCTTATCAGATGTATGGTTTGCAAATATTATCCCCTAATCTGGGGGGGGTCCTCTTCACTCTGTTAATCATAAATCTCATAGAAACAGAGAGTAGAAAGGTGGTTACCAGAGCCAGGGAGGTGGCTAGAGAAGGAGGGATAGACAAAGGGGAGATGCTGATAAAAGGGTACAAAGTTTCACTTAGACTGGAGGAATGAGTTCTAGTAATCTATTTCACTGCATGATGACCACAGTCAATAAGTTACTAATAATTTATTGTATATTTCAGATTGCTAGAAAATAGATTTTTAATGTCCTCACCATAACACAAAAAATGATATTGATGAGGTGATAAACTAGCCTAATTGAATCATTTTTTAAAAATTTCAGAATATTGTAGGGGCACAAATGCTTTGGTTACATATATTGCCTTTGCATTGCCCGAGTCAGAGCTACAAGAGTGCCCAACCCCCAGACAGCATGCACCACACTCCTCTTCCCCCCTCCCACCTGCCAGACACCTGATGAATGTTACTTCCATATATGCATGTAAGTGTTGATCAATTAATACCAATTTAATGGTGAGTACATGTGGTGCTTGTTTTTCCATTCTTATGATACTTCACTTAGAAAAATGGACTCCCCAGCTCCATCCAGGATAATATAAGAGGTATTAGCTTTATACAACGTATACATAGATCAAAACATCACATTATATGGAAACCTTGTATCCATTTAAAAAAATTATCACATTATACCCCATAAATATATACAATTATTATTTGTCAATTAAATATAAATTAATAAAAATGAGAAGTAAACCAAATATAAACACAGAGAAAATGAAGATGATACTTTGAAATTATTCATATCTTGATATTTATAGAAATAACTGGTGTTATGAAAATTCATTTTTGTTTATAGTGCCATTTGTTTATATAAAAAAATCATCATTCTCTAGTTTTTAAAAACAAATAAATATACATATGTATATATGTGTACACACATATATAATTTATTTGTAAGCATTTATTTATATATTCTGTATATAATTATATATTTTATACTATATAATATATAATTGTAAGGGATGTGTGTGTATATATATATATTCTGGATAAATAGCAATAAAAATTCTTCAAACCATTGAGAAAATGGGCCAGATTGATTGTAAAATTCCTCTAAATTATATAGTATGTAGTGTTGTGAAATCTGACACTGTTTTCCAGATCATTTAAAACTGTATATTTCAGAATCCAAACCAGAGTGTCTAATCTCAGCTTTTACCTGATGATTGATTCCCTCCTGTACTTTTGCTGCAATTAAAGCCACATTTGCACAACAGTTTCAGCAAAGGAGACAATTCTTTATTTTGTCTCAACATTAATTAGAGTCAAATTTATTTAATAAGTTAATTTAGTTTTGGTTCCTTGGAAATATAGTCTCTTATTTTCACTTGGAACGTGGCCGTTGATGGTAAATGTAAAACAAAAGATTCCAGGGTCATTGACTATTTGCTTTGACAGATGTTTTCTTGGAATTAAACTTTTTCTTCATAGATGCACAGAAATAAAATGAAGATGATGAGTATTTATGATGTTACCATCGTAGTAAGATTATTTTCATTTTTGTTATTGGTCATGTTAGCTATGTTTAACAATAGAGATATTAAGATAATGTGGCTTCAAAAGTTTTCAAAATGCTAATATATTCCAATTTATAAGATTATAAGTTTTCTGTATTTTCCAGTGATATGAATAGGAAGTTACAGAATACATATAAAGGGAAGCTCAGAACTATGTCATCCAACTTCATCACCACTTGTTCCTCATCCTTTTCAAAGGTAAGGATTTTATAACCAGTTGTTTTCCTGAAACTTAGTTTTCCACTAGAATCAAAACATACCAAAGTTAATCTGAATGCAATATTTCGTAGAGATTGTAAACATGCAGAACCTTCACATAGCTGACTGAAAATATTTTGCTTGAAAATTATATAATGGCTGGTAAAGATGACATGTAAAGGAAAGCCAAAGTTGTAACCTGACCACTTCCAGGAGTATTTTCCATCCTTGATAATCCTTTTACCGCACCTCATGCTGTATCCTTCAAGTTCTGTTTCATTAATGTCTTGAGGCCCAATCTCCCTGTACTGTTGTGCCCTAAGCAGGGTAAACCACTGTTGCTTGTAAACAGATGATAGCCATTCTGAAGGTATTAGAGTATCTTCTTCAATAACTCTCGTGGAGGCGAGGTCACAGATAATATGCTGAAACCTCAATTTTTTAAACACTGGTTGAAATGTTATGCCTTCTTTTGTTTCAAGAAAGGCAGTGTTACCAACACATTCTCTGTGCTTGGAAAACCAGCTGTTTGCATTAACTAAAAGCTGTTTCACTGAGCCTTTCCAAGCTGGGTTAAGACGAAGGAACATCCACTCTTTAAGTGTGGTGTATACATCCATTTCCTTTTGCATTACTAGTAAATTGGAAGAAGAGATGAGCAGATTCATTAGATCTATACTTAGTTCTTTGTAAAGTTCAACACTTGGGTGTGTCATCAAATTGTGAAGAAGCCATTCAAAGCATCTTGTCTTTACAGAATCTAACCCATAGGTTTCTGCTGCTGCATAATAACCGCATACAGTTTTCACATTAATTGTTTTCTTCATGGTCTCATCACATTGCTGAATTAAGTCCTCTACCTGAAGCAGGCGTGCTGTTGCCAAAACTCCTGGAACTTGAAGGGGCTCCATTAAGACGTTTTCATCCCTGTACAATGAACCTAATACAAAATGCAAGGATTGTACATCTATATTCTGGTCATTAATATCCAGTTCAATAATATCTTTGTGAGATTCTTTCCAAGAACCTCTGAACATATTAGCAAAGTAGCCTGATTGACATAAAAATATTTTGTGTAAACACCATACTTTCCCCAGAGCACGGATTTTAATGTCACTGGTTTCCCCATTCAAAAATAAAGTTTGGTAAGCATACTTGGATATGATCTTAACTTTTTTCCCGTTGCTTGTGCTGAGGACTTGCTGTGAATTCTCTGCCTGGTCTAGAGACCTGTGGCTGTCATATTTTGGCCCCACGCAGGGCCCACTACTCTGCTTGCGCTTGCGACTGCCAGATACGTTACTGGGGCCCGCCTGGGCTTCAGGCTGCCGCGCATCTACTATGACTGGTTCCCTGCGTCGCAGGATCCGACTGCTTAAAGGCCCCATAGATGAAGGCTTCCAGAACTCCTAGACGGGACTGTTGCAGAGGCTTCCCTACCATGGCATTGCTGTGACCTGCCACCACTGCCTAGGCCTTAGTCTCGCTGAGAACTTTTAGCCACAGTTTCAAACGTCACAAAGGCGGTCCAGCATTCTTCGTTGTTCGCCCCTTCCCTCATGCCCTGGGGCCCCGCCCCCTGCCTAGAGTCCCTTTCCACTTGGCTTAGGCCCTTTCCCCAGGGGCGCAACCTTCGGGTTTTCCTTAAGAATGTTTTCTATAAAGCAGCAGTCCCCAGACTTTTTGGCACCAGGGACCGGTTTCATGAAAGACAGTTTTTCACGGGGGATGGGGGGAGCTCAGACTGTGATGCCAGCTACGGGGAGTGGTTGTAAGTACGGATGAAGCTTCCTTTGCCTGCTGTTCACCTCCTGCTGTGCGCAGTGGGGGGGGGGGCTTCTTAAGTTTCATGGAATATAATTTTTGCAATTTTTCCATGGACGGGGCTGGTAGAGGGGGGACGGGGAGGGCGGGGGCCGGGACCGGGGGCACAGGTGGAGTGGGGGAGCTCTGTGGCCTGGTCCCTAACAGGCTGCCTACCTATGCTGGCCTGTGGTCCTCAGGGTGGAGACTGCAGCTATTAAGGGAATGACTAGGTCAAAGGCTTTTTGATCAGAGCAGTAAGATTGTACACATTCACACTCCTACTGCTGGGCATATGAGAGAACACTCTTTTGTCAATTGTCAGAGGTACTGAATATAATCATTTACCAACAACTTTTAGCAATTTAAATGGCAAACAGTGGCTCCTCATTATTTTATTATTCATGTTTGATTACTAAAGAAAGAAACATTTATTTCATATAGATATACAGACATTTCAAAATTTTCTGGTGAGCAACGGCTTCGTATTCTTTGCCTATATCTGTATAGGTTTATATATTTCTGCTTATGATTGCTAAAAGCTCCTTATAACGTAAAACTATTTAGTCAATGTCTGTCTCATATATACCTTTTTTGTTGTTATGTTTTCCTTTCAGTTATTTTCATCTACCAGTTAAGTTTTTATGGGATCCCTTGCTGTGAGGATATTGTAATTATTTTTTTTTAGTTTAAAGATTTTTTTATTTCAAAATACTGTGGGGGTACAAATGTTTTTGGTTACATGGACCACTTTTGTAATACATGAGTCAGGGAGATAAGTGTGTCCATCACCCAAATAGTGTTCATTACACCCATTAGGCAGGTTTTTGCCCATCTCCTTTGCTTTGATGTATATATGCAATATGGGATGATTAAATTAAGCTAATTAACATAGCCAGCACCTCATATAACATTTTTTGTAGTGATACATTTGAAATTTACTTTCTTTTTTTATTTCACAGTATTATGGGGATACAAATGTGTTGGTTACATAAATTGTTTTGTAATGCCCGAGTCAGAGCTACAAGGGTGCCCATCCCCCAGACAGCATACACACCATCAGTTAGGTGTGAATTTACCCATTCCCTCCTCCCCCTGCTCACCTGGCCAACACCCCTATGAATGTTACTTCCCATATGTGCGCATAAGTGTTGACCAATTAATATCAATTTAATGGTGAGTTCATATGGTGTTTGTTTTTCTATTCTTGTAATACTACACTTAGAAGAATGGGCTCCAGGACCATCCAAGACAATATAGTAGATAGTTCATTATTTTTTGATGGCTGAGTAGTATTCCATGGTATACATATACTACATTTTATTAATCCACTCATGTATTAATGGGCACTTGGGTTGTTTCCATATCTTTGCAATTGTGAATTGTGCTGCTATAAACATTCAATTGCAGATGTCTTTATTATAGAATGTCTGTTTTTCCTTTGGGTAGATACCCACCAGTGGGATTGCTACATCAAATGGTAATTCTACTTTTAGTTGTTTGAGGTATCTCCATACTACTTTTTTCTTTCTTTCTTTTTCTTCCTTCCTTCCTTCCTTTCTCCCTCCCTCCCTCCCTCCCTCCCTCCCTTCCTTCCTTCCTTCCTTTCTTCCTTCCTTCCTTCCTTTCATTTCTTCCTTTCTTTCTTCATTCTTTCTTTCCTTCTTTTTCTTTCTCTCTCTCTCTCTCCTCTCTTCTCTCTTTCTCTCTTTCTTTCTTTCTTGTCTCACTCTCTTTGCCGGGGCTAGAGTGCTGTGGCATCAGCCTAGCTCACAGCAACCTCAAACTCCTGGGCTCAAGCAATCCTTCTGCCTCAGCCTCCTGAGTAGCTCAGACTACAGGCATGCACCACCATACCCGGATAATTTTTTCTATATATTTTTAGTTGTCCAGCTAATTTCTTTCTATTTTTAGTAGATACAGGGTCTCACTCTTGCTCAGGCTGGTCTTGAACTCCTGAGCTCAAATGATCCTCCCGCCTTGACATCCAAGAGTTCTAGGATTATAGCCATGAGCCACTGCACCTGGCCCTCCATACTACTTTAAATAGTGGTTGTACTAGTTTGCAGTCCCACCTACAGTGTATGAGTGTTCCTATCTCTCCACATCCATGCCAACATTTGTTTTATTTTCTCTTTTTTTATTACAGCATATTACAGGGGAACAAATGTTTAGGTTACATATATTGCCTTTGCCCCACCTGAGTCAGAGCTACAAGAGTGTCCATCCACAGATAGTGTGCACCACACCCATTAGGTGTGAATTTACCCATCCCCTCTTCCCCCTCCCAGCTGCCTGATAGCTGATGAATGTTACTATTATATGTAACATAAGTGTTGATAAATTAATACCAATTTGATGGTGAATACATATGGTGTTTGTTTTTCCATTCTTGTGATACTTCACTTAGTAGAATGGGCTCCAGTTCTATCCAGGATAATACAAGAGGTAGTTTACCATCTTTTTCATGGCTGAATAGTATTCCATGGTATACATATACCCCATTTTATTAATCCACTCATGTGTTGATGGGCACTTTGCAATTGTGAATTATGCTGCTATAAACATTGGAGTACAGATGTCTTTTTTATAGAATGTCTATTTTTCCTTTGGGTAGACACCCAGTTGTGGGATTGCCAGATCAAATGGTAGTTCCATCTTTAGTTCTTTGAGGTATCGTCATACTACTTTCCATAGATGTTATACTATTTGCAGTTCCACCAGCAGTCTCTGAGTGTTCCTATCTCTCCACTTCCATGCCAACATTTGTTGTTTGGGGACTTTTTTATAAAAGCCATTATCACTGGAGTTAAGTGATATCTCATTGTGGTTTTTATTTGCATTTCCCTTATGATTAGAGATGTTGAGCATTTTTTGATATGTTTCTTGGCCATAAATCTATCTTCTTGAGTTGATATTTGTGAGAAATGAGAGGTTCAGATCTGATTTCAGTCTTCTACATGTGGCTATCCAATTTCCTAGCACCATTTATTGAATAGGGATTCTTTTTCCCAGTGTATGTTTTTGTCTGCTTTGTCCAAGATCAGATGACAATATGAGGATGGTTTTATATCTGAATTCTCAGTGCTGTTACATTGGTCTTTGTCTCTGTTTTTGTGCCAGTATCATGCTGTTTTAGTTACTATAGCCTTGTAGTATAGCTTGAAGTCCGGTAGATTGATGCCTCCCAATTTGTTCCTTTTGCTTAAGGTTGCTTTGGTTATATGGTGTCTTCTCTGGTTACCTACAGAATGTAGAATTATTTCTTCTAAATCTGTGAAAAATGATGTTGGCATTTTAATCTGGATTGTATTGAATCAGTAGATCACTTTGGGTACTATAGATATTTTAACAATATTGATTCTGCTGATCCATGATCATGGTATGTTTTACCATGTTGTGTCCTCTGCTATAGCTCTCCTTGTGCAGGTACTTCACCTCTTTAGTTAGGCACATTCCTAGGTATTTTATTTTCTTTGCTACTATTGTGAAGGGTATTGAGTCTTTGATTTGGTTCTGAGTTTGACTGTTGTTGGCATAAATGAATGCTAATGATTTGTGTGCATTGATTTTGTAACCTGAGAATTTGCTGAAATTATTTATGAATTACAGTAGTCTCTTGGCAGATTCTTTGGGGTTTTCTAGATATAAGACGATATCGTCTGCAAAGAGCAATAGTTTGACCGCTTCTGCTCCCATTTGGATACTCTTGATTTCCTTCTTTTGTCTGATTGCTCTGGGTAGGACTTCCAGTACTATGTTGAATAGAAGTGTTGATAGAGGGCAACTTTGTCTGTTACCAGTTCTAAGCACGAATGCTTTCAATATTTTCCTATTCAGTAAGATGTTGGCTGTGGATTTGTTATATATGGCTTTTATTATTTTGAAGTAAGTTCCATCTATGCCTATTTTATTAAGTATTCTCATCATAAAAGGGTGCTTTATTTTTTTGAATACTTTTTCTGTGTGTATTCATAGGATCATGTGGTCTTTGTTTTTACTTCTATTTATGTGGTGAATAACATTTATAGATTTGTTTATGTTGAACCATCACTGTATCTCTGATATGTATCCCACTTAGTCAGGATGGATAATTTTTCAATGAACAGATGAATGTGGTTTGCTAGGTTTTTACTGAAATTTTTGCATCTATATTCACAAGGGATATTAGTCTTTTTTTTTTTTTTTTTTAAACTTAAATGGATATATAATGGAATGAAGCAAAAAATTCTTATACATTTATATGACAAAGCATGAGATATCAAAGATATTTCCCACTTGGTTTAGGGTCTTTAGACTCAACTCCAGAATCTACAGTGTCACACTTCCCTTCTTTTCTTGTCAGGAATATTCAATAGAAAAAAACTCAGAAATATGATACCACATTCCATTTACATTTTATCCCAAAGTTCTTTGATTTTAAAACAGCATACATTTTATGTAAATAATTGTATGATTATAGCTTCATATATAGCATTTGTGAACAAAAGATGGCTTTTAGTTTTAATAATTTAAAATGTAAT
>JAQIFY010002765.1:0-13079 GCA_028533085.1 Varecia variegata | reverse complement strand
CAGCACCACCATTGTACATTGGGTCTGAGAGGGGCAGATAATTTGTCGTTTTAGTTCATAGGTTGTCAAACACCTGGGCCTGTAGAAAAGGATTGAGCATTGCCAGAAATCCTGGGCTTGAGCTGAATGCAGGAACTGGTGGGTCTCTGTATTGTGTCCCTTGGAGAGGGGCTGGATATGTTTTATGTAGCAAGAGCAAAATAGATGTATAATGTCAGTGCCTTGCTACGTGTCCAGCCTCCTTTGTAGCTAGGCTGGCCATGTGACGAGCTCTGGCCAACCAAACGTAAGCAGAAGTTTTTACTGCTCGGCTGAGGTGGTTAAGCACCCACGTCTTCCCCCACACTCCCCTCACCCCCACCTTCCTCCCTCAAAGCTAAATGGATAAAGTACAGGGCAACCTGGAAGCCACAAGAAGGAGCCACCAAATGGAAGCAACTTGGATGCCTGAGTCACCATGTGGAGAAAACACCAACTAGAAAGCTTTATCTGATCTTTTTTTGGCTGTGATATGAGTGAGAAATACATTTTTTATTGTATTAAGCCTCTGATATTTTGAGATTGTAAGAGCAACGAGTATTAATTAGCCTAATGCTCTAGGGAAATATATATTTGTTTATGCATGTATTATTTATATATGTCTATGCAGATCACTGACTTATTTCTCCATTTTGTTTTCTCAATGGGCACAACACAGTGTGTGAGTTAAGAGAGGTGGGCATGAGGTGGGGGTGGGTTTGGAGTGAGAAGACAAGAGCTTCTCTCTGTGCTTATTCAGTGGTATTTGGTAAATTAACATTTCCATACTGGGCCTTAAAGCTCAATGTGATTATTTCCCCCAAGCCTGCCTAGAAGAAAGCAATCTCCAATGGTACACTGGCCAGCATTTTGCTTTCAGAGATACTATTTCGTAACTGGGCT
The DNA here is from genome assembly GCA_028533085.1 of Varecia variegata. Taxonomy (NCBI): domain Eukaryota; kingdom Metazoa; phylum Chordata; class Mammalia; order Primates; family Lemuridae; genus Varecia; species Varecia variegata. The sequence continues at coordinate 12,158 of JAQIFY010002765.1, read as the reverse complement.
CAGTGCAGTCCTCATGGTCTGAAGAGAAAATGCTACACCCTACATTGAAGGATGTTCTGTCTTCACTGCAAGATCCAGCTTGCTGTTTGTAATAAACTCTGAAATCTCTGCTTGGCCGGTGCTGCTTACATAGGGAGCATGTCATGAAGTATAAGAGCGAAGGTGAAGACTGCTAAGATGGCACGGTTTGCTTCTTTCTTCCACACAAGGACTCAGATTCTAGCTTCAAAAGGGACCAGCACCTTCTTCTCTCCCCCCAGATTTTCCTCTTATCCCGGGTACAGAGGGAGAATAAGGTCATTGCTCCCCCCTCCAGCCCCTGTACTAAGACTGGAGGCTAACTACGGGCCCTGAGCTTCAGATCAAGTGAAATTAGGTGTGTGATCACATTTTATAATACTTAATGCTCAAATATGCAAGCATATTATGAGGCAATATGGCGTAGAGGAAATCAGAGGTTTAGAAGTCAGTCCCACTTGTTTTAAATCCTGGCTCCACTGCATCCTAGCTAGGTAATGTTGGCGATGTTTCTCAACTTCTCTGATCCTCAATTTCCCTTACTATAAAATGGGACCAATCAGACTCACTCCTTAGGGTGGGATTAAAAGAAATAACATGTGAAGTACCTAGCTCAGTGTCTGGCACGTGTTGCTGCTCAATAAACACGGGTTTCCTTCCTTTTCCTTTCCTACCCACACCATGTCCTCAGGGTAGAACACATGGATAATTCTTTCCTGTGCTCTGCCTGCCTCAGTGCACTTCTGGATTTATGGATCGGGATTTCCTCAACTATGCTTACATAAACTCTATAGCAGGTAGCTTTGGGTACGTTGGTATAAACTCCCTGAATAATGTCCCAGTCCTCCTGATCACTGCTGGCCATCAGATCAAGAGAGAAAGCAGGCAATGGAATGGAAAGAGCACTCGACTTGGTGTCAGAAGACCCAGGTGCAGATCTGCTTTCCAGCTGGAGCAGCGTTGGTTAAATTAGAAATCCCTCTAAACCTCAGTTTATGTATATGGAAAATGTCAGTAATAGCTTCCACAAAGAACTAGCACAAATATAAGGTATTTTGGTATGCTTCCAGGATGCCCTTTTTTTCCTTATTGCCCTATTTTTCTATACTTCCAAAGTGTCTTGCGCTGCGTGTGTCTTCTCCCAGACCCACGGAGCTTGTATAGAAGGCAGATGCTTTATCTGGGCCATCCATTGCCGGTCTCACATCATCTATCTTCGCTCATGTCAGGAATGTTTGGTTTCAATGCACACTACTTTAAAATAGCCCCATCAGTTCAGAGCACAGGGAAAGTCCTATCTTTCTGTAATCTATTTTTTTGAACATTTGTTTCAATTCATCCACAGTCCCAATGTGCCTCATATATCTCTGTTAAGGTTTAGTGAAGTCTCACCCCAGTTCCTTGCTGGCCACTTTACAAAGAGAAAAGCCTAAAAGTTGACATAGCAGATATGAAATACAATGCATGGATAAGGTGTCTGAGATATTGTTACCAGGGGAGTCATCTGTTTGAATTTTCTGACTTGACTTAAGAAGCCTAACCACCTTGATGTTTGTTTAAACTTGAATGCAATTCCATTAAGGCGTAACGTTACCATTGTCTTGCTTTTATGTTAACAGAGTTTTGGACATTTGAGACTATGTTTTCTGACAATTGGGGGCTTTCGGACCCCTGCTTTATTTCACAGCTGTCTACACTTGAGGCCACGTTTTTGGACGTCTACTTTTCATTTTCCTGCCTTCTGCCTCTTTGGAACCAGTTCATGTTTTTCCTGTGAAGCTCTATGGAAACTCACTTGGGGGGCAGAGTACACATTTCCGAGGAAGAACACTGACTTTTGAAAAGAGAGTAAAATAACATTATGGAAATCTTAAGTTCCAACTCTGTTCTGACTCATTAATTTTCTCTGTGTGTTACCTCCATGATCCAAATCATCTACACGCCTTCAAACAGGCTTTGCTTTCCCGAGTTCCCTTTGGTTCCTCGGCACTTTTCGTCTGCTGCCCAGGGAGTTTTCCTCCGTCTTTGGACTTTGACACAGTATAAGCTCATGTTCGACTCCTGCTGCTCCTTTTTTTTTTTTTTTTTTTTCCACTTGGGTCTCCTGAGCTAAATGGATTCTGCACAATTTATCTCATGCCTTATTGCAGCTGTTACCACTTTGCTCCAAAAATATTTTCCACATATTCGATTACTTTGTCACTCAGGCTTATTGTTATGTTGACATATTATTCACTCCCCTGTCTCTTTAACTTAACATTCCGATGTGCTGTACACAACAGCAAACGTATATTTGATGTCTTGAAGTTGCAGTCCTGTGTGGGGAAAAAAAGTTTATTTGTACATTTTTCTAAGTGAATGCTTTGTGAATCTATTCCATCATCATTTCATTTCTTTTGATTCTGTTTAAGAAGCAAAGAATGGTGTATTTCTGGGGACTTGTGAAATTCTTTTCTATAATGATATTCCAGAAAGAAAAAAAGTCCATTTAACTCTGTTTCCTTCCTTTACTTTCTTACTTATTTTCAAAGACTTTGTTCGGGTGCTGGCAGTATATGCCATGAAACTTAGCAGGATTTATTTTTAAATATCTTGAACCAGGGAAGCTTTAATCTCTCCACTTTGAGAACAATTCCGTATTCCATTAAGCATTTCCTAAGGGGAACTATATCTCATAAGTACCCCCAATTTTAATTTTCCTAATTTCATCCTGTTGTTTCTAGTTAGAAACTTTAGAACTGCAAGGAAACTTCCAGAATGCCTTGTCCATCTTTCCAAGTTTTCAGACATCAAAGCTCAGAGTAGCTGAGTGGATTGTTGTCACAAAACTGCTCTTAGCAGAACTGGAACCAAAGCTCAGGTCTTTAGATTTCCAGCCCAGGTTTTTTGTCCTTTGTCATGTTCAAAGGCACATCTGAAGCGTGGTTATGTGACTTCTTTTTAGATTCCAATCCTGGTTTTTCATTTGTTATTGTCTAAGTTCTGTGAACTTTCTTCTTAAAATATGTCACTTGGATGTGCCTCAGGCTTCACAATGCCCTAATTGCTTTAATTCCCCTTTTCAAAGATAGGACATTTGAATAGATAAGGCCAAGAGGAGTGTTCATTGATTCATTCATTCCTTCAAGCCAGGAACGGCATCATGTTCATCTTGGTGGTTCTGAGGCAGGCACCTTCCTAGTACACAGGAGGCTCTTCATAAATATTTGTGGACGAAATGAACGAACAAAAACAAGTCTCTTGTTTTACTATCATGTTGTGAACTAACTGTAAGTCAGGTAAAAGCAGAAAAAAAAGATTTACTGCTATCAGTGAAGATGTAATCTTAAAGCTGAAAGCACAAGTGGGAAATGACAATGTAAGAAACCATATTTAATTGCCAGAATGAAAGTGCTATAAAAGTTCAGAAATGAAAAACTAATATAACTAGTGCCTATAAAAATGTAAGGCATGTGGATAGAGTAAACACCATTATACGTTATGGAAAATAGGGAATGTGTCTTGAGTTTGAAAAGCATATCTTCTTGACAAATTTTCCCAAGAATGGAAAAATAAGCACCACATGTACTCACCATCAAATTGGTTTCACTGATCATCACCTAAGAGCACATTTAGGAATAACATTAATCGGGTGTCGGGCAGATGTGGGGGGGGGAGGGGATGGGTGTATACATACATAATGAGCACCTTCTAGGGGATGGACACACTTGAAGCTTTGATTTGGGGAGAGGGGGGCAAGGGCAATATACGTAACCTAAACTTTTGTACCCCCATAATATGCTGAAATAAAAAAAATTTTAAAAAATGAGAAATAAGAGAAAAACTACCTTCAGCAGAGAAAATAGAGGAAAAAAACCTGTTACCTAGAGACTAGAGAAAGCAGAAATTTATTTAATAATTTAAGTACAGTCATTAATAATACATTCATAATTTTTAATGGTTTTTAAAAATGTAAATCATTTTATTCTGTGGGTTTTAAGAGCATCTCATGAATGTACCTCAAGGCTGTGATCTCACTGCTGAGACCTTCTACCAGGTAGGGCAAATAACTTTCCCAATTAACTCTTTTATTATAAACTAGATTCTCATTAATTCTCAGAAGTGAATCGGTGGAGGGAGGGCAAATGTTTCTTTGCTATTGATTCAAAACATAAGGTAACTACTTAACTCAGTAAATAGTTTAGATACCTTAGTCACATCCTAAGATAAGACTGAACATTAAATAGCATAGTATTCAGGTTTACCCACCCTCGGAGTTTAAACTTTGGGTTATACCTGAAAATATTAGCAGTCCCCCTCTGTGGTCTTTGACTTCATTATCCCCACATGACAAATGAAAATTCTATCCCAAGGCCTGCTTCTCCTTGGGAATACAGAAAAGCCACTCAACTGACTGCAAGTCAGGGCTCAGTAGGGATGGTTCATCTCCACTCCACATGGTGTTGACTGAGGAGGCTCACCTGGGGCTAGAAATTTGTCTCACTCCCATGTCTGGAAGCTGGTGTTGGCTGTCAGCCAGGGAGCCCAAAACCACATCTATGCTTAGCTGCTTCTTCTGTTCTATCCTGCTTCCTCATCCCCTGAAACAGACTCCCTTCTCAGGCTCTGCTTCTGGGGCACTCAGCCTAAGTCCCTGGGCCTCCATGTCCTTGCCTGTACGTGAAAGGAGGATTCTAGCTTTGATGTACCAGGCTGGAATTGTATGAATTATTCTCCCAGATCCCCTCTCTCTTCCTTCCTCCCTGGTGAAAGTGTAATTTTCCTTCAGTTCCTACGATCTGGAAGGTCGATGTGTGGTAGAAAGTTCACAGGCTTTCAAGTCACACAGACATAAATTTACTTCTGGCTGTGGAGCCTTGGACTTGCTATTTCATTTCTCTGAGCCCCAGTTTTTTCATCAGGAAAGGTGGAGTTGTCTGTATCTATCTCAGAGGATTGCTATGAGAATTAACTGCAATAATACATGTGCAGCACAAATAGAGAACCTGGTACATAGAAGCTGCTTAATGTATATTATTTCTTTTCCCTTCTTTTGCCCAAAGACTCCATACTTGTGGCACTTTAACACATTCCCCATTGGGACTGAACAGGTCACAAATCTCAGTACAGTGCATTTTCCCATGATGTGGCTTGATGTGTAATATTGCTTAAATCATGGCCTTGGGGGACAGTAGAGTGAGTTGGTGTGAGGTGTCAACAGCTGAGGTCTGACTTCGCCTCCTAACCCAGGGCTATAGTAGGGACCCAATACCCATTCTCCAATGCTTAAAGGAATAAAAATTAGGTCATTACAGCTGTTTTTTCCACCCAAAATCACAAAATTCAATAATGAAAAATAGACAAGAAAAGGGATTTCTACTTTTTTCATATTCACTAAAAGAAACACACAGACTATCAGCCACCCTCTTGCCTCAATTTAGGCTGTGCAGGATTGAAGTCAAAAGCTATTCAGGGTGAGTCACAGTGACTCACACCCATAAACCTAGCACTCTGGGAGGCTGAGGCTGAAAGATCGCTGGAGCTCAGGAGTTTGAGACCAGCATGAACAAGAGCAAGACCCTGTCTCTACTAAAAAATAGAAAAAAATTAACTGGGTGTGGTGGTGCACACCTGTAGTCCCAGCTATTTGGGAGGCTGAGGAAAGAGGATCTCTTGAGCCCAGGAATTTGAGGTTGCAGTGAGCTATGATGGTGCCACTGCACTCTTAAAAAAAAAAAAGGAAAAAAAAAAAAAAGCTATTCAGACTTCACATTGGAACTTCATTGAATGATTTACCTATTTGCTCCCAAGTCAATAAAAGCTCAAGACTAAACTTTGCAAATGAAAACCACAAGTTTGTTCACTTATTTTACTGTCAGCCTCTCAGCTTTTATATCCACTAACTGATAAGCCTCTTAATTCTTATGGTTTTAATATTTTGCTAATAAAAAATGAGCATGATTTCCTTCCTCTTACAGGTAGCAAACATTTCAGTGAGGGTTTACACCGAATGACTCCATGCCTGAATTCATCCAATTTTCGGTACCATTGTGAAGGATGGGCTTTGAGAGCTATTTTTTATATGTCTCTTGGAGACACTGCTTTCTCACTCATATGGCTTGCCTGCCAATTTGAGTTTCCTTCCTTAACTAGAGAACTACAAATTCTAATTGATCAATTAATTTTATGGTGAAACCAGCATGGGATTCTCAAGAGTGTTCCAGAATCATTTGTTAAGCACCATGCTTCACACACCAGATAGCAACTTGAACCAACTTTCAGAGCATGCCCTTATACTCCTTGGAGAGATGTTCTATGCATGCAGTGACTGGAATTTCATATAGATCTAAGAAATAATTTCAACAACAGAGAATTTACCAACTGGGGGAAGTTTTTATATACACTATACATTCTTAAATTCACAATTTAAGGAACCTACATGGTCCTTAACTCTAATCTACTTTAAAGACAATACACACAAAAAAATAAAAGGGGCACTATATATATTTAGCTTAATTAATAATCAAAGAATTACTAACTAAAATAACTCTACAATATTTCTGTCCATAAACTTGGAAAATATAAATTATCAAAGGAGAATATGTGGAAATGAGTACCATCATCCGCTTCTGATATGGGTATAAATTAGGACAAGCATTATTGAGGGCAGTTTGGTGATCTATTTCTCAACCCTTAAAAAGATGTGTGCCTTTGACCCAGTTCCACTTCTAATAAAAACCCTAAAGAAATCATGAGAGAGACATGCTTAACAATCTCTTGGCAAAGATGTTTTTGAAATTATCTTTAACAATAAAAACTGAAAAGAAATCACAAATATTAAGAAATTTGTTTAATAAACTATGACACTCCCATTCAATGAAATGCTATATACCCATCAAGAGTGATTTTAGAAGACCAGATGAGAAAAATAATTGTAACAGGATTATGTAAGAGCAAAGCATGGTGGCCATTTCATTTAAAGTAAACAGAAACTGTGTTTACTTTGTGTAGGTATTTTTATATGTGTATGTGAATATGTATGTATACATATACATTTATTCATACCCATGTGTGTAACACATTGTCTCTTTCCTAGACCACTGTCACCAAACTGGTCTGCCTGCTTCCGCTCTGCACCAATTCTCCACCAAGCAGCAAGAGTGACCTTCTTAACCAGAGCGCATTACTGCCATGCTAGATCTCTGGTGGCTTCTTCTAGAGGCTCCGTTTAGAATGAAGCTAAACTCTTTACCAAGACCTTCAAGGTCATGTGTGCTGTAACTTTGTTCTAATTTTTTGGTTTCATCTCTTTAACTCACTAATTCTCTCTGTTGCTACATGAACAATGAATGACATTCTGTGCAACTCTGCTCTGATGATTTGAGTGCAGTTTCAAGCTGCAGGTGCAGCATCTTTCAGGTGTGTTAAGTCAGAGATGGGCAAGAATGTTTGACAATTAGGATGGCAACCCACCTGGCTCACCTCTGTCACCAAGGAGTCAGAGATGACCTGGAGTGGGGAAGGAATGGCGGTGCAGGGAGAAGAAGAGAGGCCACGAAGCTCACCATCTCTATTCTCAATTTGCTTCTCTGGAATTGGCAGGCATCTCAGCGGGATTGTTAAAATCAGATTTTAAAGATCTCATGTGTCTGCTCTCAAAATGAAGCCTGGAGCAGGCTCCTTAATATAATCTTTCTGCTACAGGTAGAATCTTATTTATTTCTTAATCTTAATATTATTTCTATTTCCACAAGTTCCCTGACATTACCAAGCAAAGCATTAAAAAGAACAAGGTGTCATTTTGTTTTTGTTTTTCAGTGCTCCATTTATTCTGTTTTTGGGCTTTATGTGCATGCAAGACCACCTCACTGAATATTTGCAAAATAAGAAATGTTGAGAAAGTTAGGAATCTTTTTCTCCTTTTTATTGAAAATATTAGTTATTTTTCTGATTATAAAAATAATACAATTGGTGTAGAAGTTTTAGAAAATAAAGAAAAAATTAAAAATTCTCGTAATCTCACCAACTAGAGATAAACACACAGGCATATATAATTCTAATTACATGTTTGTACCTATGTGTATGTGTGCATGTTTACATAAATACATATATATATATAGGCTCATGTGTACACATGTACACACACATACATCTTCATACACACATACTATACATGCATGTGTACATATATATAGGCTCGTGTGTATATATACAAGTGGGATCATGTGCATATGTGTATATATACTATATATGCACATATATCAAAATAGGATTATGTGAATCCATTACAGTGACTTCATGTTTAATGGATTCAACAGTCTTCGTAGAGAAAATCCAGCCAGTGCCCATGATTCTAGGTCTCAGGGCTTATTTTTCAGTCTCTCTTCAACTTTCCTACATATTCCCAAAAGGATCTTTCCCTGGCCTCCAATTGTAGTGAATGAGACACACAAAGGACAAATGCCCACCCAGATATAGACATCTGAGGCTAATTTTACTTGGATAAGCCAGAAATTTAGCTCTGGTTTCAACTAAACATGCTCCAGAATTCCCAACCTCTGACATCTTGCTTTCAATTCACCTTAATCCTAGACTGTCTTCCCCACCCATTTTTTTGTGTGTTTAAATCCTACCTATCTTTCAAAGTCTGTCTCAGGTGACACCTCTGTGTGGTCGTCTTTCTGGTCTGCATCCCATGCCTTCCTTTGTACTTCTTATGCAGGACTGGTGGCATCTGCCAGTGCCAGCGGCTTCTCTGCTTGCCTTGCCTTCTCCTCCATGACTCTGGCAAGAACCCCCTTCTGCCCCAACAACATCACCAGCTTGATGGACAGGGGAAACCAAGCCTCCATATGCCAGGGTTGACTTTCTTTATGTAAAACATTACATGCTGTATTCGATCTTGGGGTGAAAGGAATCAGGAAAAATTTCCAAAGAGGGGGACAGAAGAAGTTTCGGGATCCACCGTGCTAGGGAGGGATAAGTACCTGCCTGGAGACAGAACCAGAGAGCAACACACAGTTTTTTGTTTGTTTGTTTCTTTTATCCTGGCAGATATAACAAGAGAAATACGGAAGAGAGTCCACTAGCTTGAAATAGATAAAGGAAAAACTTTGCTGGCTTCCCAGCCTCTGAATAAAGAAATTTGTCATTGGAAGCACCAATTTACTAAGCACTAGTAAATTGTCAGCCCTAATGGTTAGTACTAAATATTTAACATATGTTACCTCATTTAACCCTTAAAAATACACATGATCATCATAATCCCATTTTAAAGATGAAGTAACTGAGGCTCAGAAAGGTTAAATAACTGTCACAGTACTTCAGCTAAAAGAAAGCAGCAAGGTGGGATTTGAACTCAACCTTACAAACTTCTAAGCCCATGGTCTTACCATTTTGTTACACCAACTCCCAGTGGAAATGGCGGTGGTAGAGGTTTGACAATATTTCTGGGAAGAGGGAGGAAGGGAGGTAACTAGATCCAAGAGAGGCAGGGACCAGCCTGGAGCAGGACACCCTCCTTGCTGCAGTACTGGTGAGTGTGCCTGTGTGTGTGTGTGTGTGTCAGGGGAAGACCATGTGGAAGAGTCCCTGTAGTGGCTCTGCTCTGGTGCTTTATCAAGAAACACACCTACTACCTACTTCTTGAGAACATGGCCTAGGGCACACTGACTATGGCCAGTGAGAAGACAATTTGGGACTCAGTTGGACCCACTGACAATTGGCCACTTCAACAGGAAGAGGGACTCTGGCCATGAAGACAGGGGAATTGGAGTGTCACTAATGTAGGAGAGGTGCCAGCCCATACCTGAGCAAGGAGCCATTGACAGTGTGGAAAGTTGAGGCAGGGAAAGAGCCAGAGTCCCCAGGAAGCTGCTGGGGACAAGGGTCTTGGGGGAAAGCTTTGGTTTCTCACACACAGTTGGTGACAGGTAGCTCCAATAGCTCGTTTTGTGTCATTCTTACTATTAAACTATGCTTCTCAGTCCTTGATTTTTGAGACTCTTTTGCTGACAGGGTCTATGTAAATGTCTCTATCAAAACAGGGTGAAAACCCCTAACCTCAGGGTTTACTTTGAAATACAAAAGAATAAAGATTCCAGTGTGGCCCCGCTGTCTTCAGCACCTTCTGCCTATAGTCACGGTCAGGGGCAGGAAAACCCTGCTACCTTGACCTGAGCCCAGCCCAAACATTTGGTCAGAGATTTGGGAAGCTGCTAAAGTAAAGCTAAGGTGGAGAACCAAGAGACTACTCACAATTCTTTCATCATAAAACAGAGGGCATCTAACACAAGAGGGTGAAACACAGGAGGCTAAGTCACCCTCTCTAATAAATTAATAGGAAATTTGAATTTTTCCCTTGGTCAGTGGACATGACCAGGATTTGTGATCCTGGGATGTGGAGGAAAAGGAAGACAGGAGAAGGTTCTTAGTGGAGAGAGCAAAGGCCCCTGGGGTCTTGGGAAGAAGAAGCTGCCAGTAAGGGTCTCTTTGTAATTGTGAAAGTTGATGAATCTAAACAATCTCAGTTTATGGTATTATATATAAGTTTTTTCTTATACTGTGTTTTTGTAGCAAACATGCATTTTAGAAACTATTAAGTCAAATGTTCAAAAAACATCTTTCATTTTTTTTCTAAAATGAAAATTAATTTTTTTTCTTAAGCCCCTGTCTCACCTAGGATTAGAAATTTAGTCATATTCAATTTTGTAATCAAGAGAGGAAAACCATAGTTTCATTATATTTCTTCTCTCCCTAGCTTTGCATCTAAGTATCAGGAGACTTACGGAGCCTCAAAGTATCAGGAGAGAAAGGACATTGCATCCACTGGGATTGCATTGGCTGTGAGTAAGAGAAAACCCAATTAATCAGTGACTAATAGTAATCAGGGAGGTAGCTTTTCTCACATAACAAAAAGATTGGAGTCAGAGGGTCTTGGTCTGATATGACGGCTCCAAGATGCCATTTAGGACTCAAGCACTCCCTATGTTTCTGCTTGGCCAGCATAGGCAGGAATTTTGTCCCCACACATGTCTCCTGGTGGGTACTAGGTGGCTGTTCCACCTTCAACATCTTGTTTTCATTCCAGGAAGAAAGAAGACGTGCAAAGGTCAAAGGGCACATATTGTTAATAGCTGAGTCAGCAACTTTTGGGAAATTTTTACCAACTTCTGCTTCCATCTCAGTAGCCCGAACAAACTTAGAAAATGTAAATTTTTTTAACGTTGCAAAACAAAATGGTTGCCTGGTGGCAAAAAAGAAGACATAATGGATATTAGGCAGGCAACCAGCAGTGTCTTTCACAAACATTACACTCACTTTGCGCCAATGTCTTTTGAAATACAGTTTCTCCTCAAGTGCTAGTTACTGGTCTCTATTTCCACTGACATTTTCTTTCCTTTTTCTTGAGACACAGTGGTCCAAGATTAGAATGGATTTTGTGCGGAAGGCTAGGTGGATGGATACACTGTCGCTGATTTGGACATCTCACACAAGAGAAGACACAAATGTCCCGTCTCAGAATCTGCCTGTTTAATGAAGCCTCACTAGTGTCTCAGCCAGCCCCTGCTATCGTTACTCTGGGGTTCCTGGGTGTTCCAGCCACATTTGCAATTTACCACAGGCTAGAATAGAACTAAATCCCATGGAAAACAAATTGCCTGCTACTCTCAGATAACTTCTAGTGTTTAATTAACCCCAGAACCTCAAACAACACTCTGTAAATTCTCTGTCTTTGAACAGCAGAATCTTGATGATGTTCTTTTGTTCTGGGATGTGAGGTCCTTTGGTCAAAGAGACAAACTCATCACCTGGTTTCTCCAGCTATAGAAAAACAGGTCTCCAGATAATTTACAGATAAAATAAGGCAAGTTTTTTTCTGCCCTCTGTCAAGATCAAAACCTAATTTGAAAAGGAATAAATTACCATTCTTTCCTAATGATTATCAGTCAGCACACTGCCCCAGACTGTCTTTAAGCTACTGTGTCTGTTATGCCAAAGGAATGCTCTGGGGTGAATAAGCTTGCCATGTGTTTCAGGAGTTTCTCTTGGTTAGTGAATTATTAAATATCTAAGATCCTTTAGGATTCTCAGGCAATTAGTCTCTCCAGACATCTAGCATCTTCTGCTGATAGCTTTGAATTTGCAGCAACTGCAGAGAA
>JAQIFY010002764.1:0-13081 GCA_028533085.1 Varecia variegata | reverse complement strand
TAAAAGTCCTTTTCTCAGCAAAATCATCAATATGTAACATGTCAGTGAAAGTAACATCATGCATATATGCCATTATTTTTGAAAGCCCTGGCTTAATACTTTTAATACTTTGTAAAACTTCAGTTTGAATGTCTGGCTCTAATTACTATTTAACTTGAAATTGATTTTAAAGTGTAGTAGCTGAAAAAGAGGTCTCACTATGACACATAGATTCTAATAGAAGTGCATTGTTGGCTGCACTTAAACAAGAGGCTTGTGTTTCAGTCCTACACACCCCTTATGCAAAGATTTCTTGCTTAATTGTAGCTATTATAGTAAATAAATCTTCATCTTCCCTGATGTCTATTAGTCCTTCTGCAAACTAATCAGAAGTTGTTGCATTTAAAAAAATACAAAACCCATGAAATACTCACTTTGAAATATTTAAAAAATAAATTAGCTCTTTTTCCAAAAATTTATAAAATACAGATGTGAGGGCTTTTCATAGGTGGCAAACTTTAAATTTTCACTACAAAATCACAGAACAATGAAAATGTACAAATACTCTTTAAAAATATTCTTACTGTGGCATATATATCGATTAATAGCCTGTTTCTTTTGAAATGGATTTTCTTTTTCACTTATTAAAATATCACTTCATTCTTGAAGGAACAGGTTAATTATTTGAAAAAATATCTATTTATTACTTAAAAAAATCTATAAACAACCACTTTTCATCTCAGAAAACCCAGCAAGTTTATAACACTTTTATTTTTGTAAGAGAAAATTATATAGTATACGTTTGAGTTTGACAACTTTTTAAAGTACTTTGCCACAATATAAGCAACACACTTCAACGTGGCAAAGATTTTCATATTTAATTCCTATCTCATTACAGAAATTGTAAAGATTTGACCCTATTGAAATTCTTATTTCTATAAAATTAACGAGGTTGATTGATTAATGTCCTGTAGAACTCTGTGCTTTTGCTCTCAAATTCTTTGTTGCAGTAACTTGCCCACAAATGGCAAAGTGAATGAATCTCTTGTGTGGTGCTTTTTAAAATTCTTATCAGAGCAAATGCCTTATCAGTGATTGTACTTAAACAGTTCACCTATAGGATGTTGTTTTTTTTTTTTTTTTTGATTAAAGAAGTAATTTATTCTTTGGAATATGTCTCCATAGTCTCACCAAAAATGGTGGTTTTATGTATTTTATTCTCAGACAAAATCTAGCAAACACCACAAGCTGAGTTGTGAGAAACATCTGTACTTTTATCTAGGTGTATAGCAAACTTCCTGCACAATTTAATTCGTTCCAATAGAATTGTTTCTTAAAATATTCAGTAGTTTTCAACAGTTTTATTCATAAAGGAATGCAATGTAGTTTGTTGCTTTATTTCTCTGTATTATTTCAGCTATTTTTTTTTTTTACTACTGCATTTTCTATAGTAATACATTTCTTTTGCTATTTAGTGGAAATCTTGGAAGAGTCTTTTAATTTTATCATCAAGTTAAGGAAATTTTATAAGAGACTGGAATTGTGTATGGTATGACTATAAACATAGATGACAAACTGCTAATATCCTGAGGTCATGGCATATGCTAGTGGATAGAAATTCATATTTTAAAAGTCTTCTTGATAATTGAGAATTTTGAGAATATCAACTTGGTGTTCTTGAGTTGGTCATTATTTTCATTTCGTAGTGTGACCTGTGAACAATTCGTATTAGGAATGGGAGTCTCGGTTCTGTCATATTCTTGTTGTTAGTATCATTTTTAATCTGAAGTTTCTTTCCCGGACTCTTTAAGCTATTGGTCCAGTTTGTAAAGTTAGTTTCATTAAATATCGATGATGATAGTCTATGAGCCTATGTAAGTGGGCCCACATAAACTGCCACAGGGCATAATATTTTGAAAACTAGGGCTGAGAAGGGCCCGGTTGTCAAACCTCCACCTTGTAGCACCCTTGGTCATCACCCAAGATGACTCAAGGAATGTAACTTGTGACCTACAAGGGTGCTACTGCCAGGATGTGCATGAAGTATTAGTAAAACTTAATTTAAATCCCTTTATAAAAACATAAAAATAGAACTTTTCATATTCTCTTTCTTGCCAAGTACATCCTTGGGGATTACTGTACTAAATGTCACAATTCAGGTTGCTATATGCCTGTCTTCTTAAGAGATGTCCCCAAAGTACTGCAGTGGGGCTGTGGCCTGGGAACCAGAGCCTGGCTGGACCTGAGGAGTAGGTCCCCAGCCTCAGGTGTGCAGGGGGAGGGGCTAAAGGTGAGGGGGCCAGCGAGTCTCCTTGTCTGTCCCATTCAGAATTCTCAGGCATCCGCTCTTCACTGTCTTCCCATCTCTAGCCTTCATTTGTTCACCTGGGAGCTCTTTGAGGGCTGGACCACTTTCTGGTCATCTTTGTATAATGCCTGGCTCATAGTTGGTGTACCATGAGTGACGCTGGGTCTTTTTTTTTTTTTTTTATTGAGACAGAGTCTCACTCTGTTATCTGGGCTAGAGTGCAGTGGCGTCATCATAGCTCACTGCAACCTCCAGCTACTGGGCTCAAGTGATCCTCCTGTCTCAGCTTCCCAGGTAGCCGGGACTGCAGGTGTGCACCACTATGCCCAGCTAATTTTTATAACTTTTTTGTAGAGACAGGATCTCACTCTTGCTCAGGCTGGTCTCAAACTCCTGACCTCAAACAATCCTTCTGCCTTGGCCTCCCAAAGTGCTAGAATTACAGGCATGAGCCACTGTGCCTGGCTATTTTTCATTTTTAATTATGGAAAAATATACATAAAATTTACCATCTTAACCATTTTTAAGTGTATAGATTAGTAATGTTAAGTCCATTCACACTGTTGTGAAACCATCATCCATCTCTAGGACACTTTCGTCTTGCAGAACTGAAACTCTATCCAATAAACAGTAAGTCCCCACCTCCCCTCTTCCCCACCCTGGCAGCCACCACTCTACTTTCTGCTTCTGTGAGTTTAACTACTTTAGGTTCCTCATATAACTGGAATCATACAGTATTTGTCCTTTCTGTCTGGCTTATTTCACTTAGGATAATGTTGTCAAGGCTTATCCATGTTGCAGCATGTGTCAGAATTTTATTCTTTTTTAAGGCTGAATAATATCCCAGTATATATACATATTTGTACAGTGGAGTATTGTTTATTTATCCATCCATCCGTGGATGGATACTTCTGAGTGGTATTTTTAAAGGGGCAGGCACACCCAGAGGCAGATCCAGGTGTGTGCAACCGGCAGAGAGGTGGGCTAGCTTGACAGTGGACTGCATCCCCCCACCGTGATCGTTCGGCTGCGATCTCTGGCCCTCCGTGCAAGAGAGGCCACAGAACTATCTTGTCACTCTGCTCTTCTGCCTCATCTGGCCAAAATTGGATTCTGGCTTTTGAATAGCCTATGAGCCAAGCAATTAAGGTGAAATTTTCAACATGCTTATTATGTTGGCCTTCTTGGAGTTCTGAATTATTCCTATTCTGGGAGTGGTACGTGGGATAATGTCGGGGGTAATAGGTTTTCCATGTGTGTGTGAACTAATGTGAAAGAATAAAGATGGAGGGGATTATTCTTCAAATTAAAATTTTTATTTTGCCTCATATAGATACTATGTGTATTATAATTAACTTTGTATGTTTTTTTATTATGGTAATATATATATATATATATAGGGTTTACTATTTGAACCATTTTCTGAGTGTACAACTCAGTGGTATTAAGTACATTCATATTGTTGTGCAACCATCACCACCTTCAGAACTTTTTTTATCTTCCCAAACTGAAACTCTGTACCCATTAAATACTAACTCCACATTCCCTTCAATCCTCAGCTTCTGTAACCTCTAATCTACTTTCTCCTTCTATGAACTTGACTATCTAGGTATCTCATATAAGTAGAATCATATAGCTTTATGTCCTTTTGTGACTGGCTTATTTCACTTGGTGTCTTTAAGGCTCATCCACGATGTAGCATGTGTCATTTTCTTCCTTTTCAAGGCTGAATAATATTCCATTTCTTGTATGTACCAAATTTTGATTATCTATTCATCCATCCATGAAGGTTTGGGTTGTTTCCACCTTTTGGCTGTTGTGAATAATGCTGCTATGAACTTGGGTGTACAGATATCTGTTTGAGTACCTGGTTTTAATTCTTTTGTGTATAAACGTGGAAGTAGAATTGTTGAATCATATGGTAATTCTATGTTTAATTTTTTGAAGGTTCATCACAGTTTTTCTGGGGGAGGGTATTTTATGTAGATAGCATCTATTTCTTTGTTTTATAATTTTGTCTGTGCAGTTTTCCTATCTAATTAGAGATTACTCTTTGACCCCTATCTCCACAATGCTGATAATGTCAGGGTGGGATACAGAACTCTGCTGGTGTGTTACTTGGGGACTCCTGCAGTGACTGCTCTTGTTTATTATTTTTGTTGCAGATGCGGAAGCCATGGAGTTGAGCTGCAGTGAAGTACCTCTTTATGTAAGTTGCTAACTGTTGAGCTTCAGGTCCAAGTGGCCCTTTTTTAACTCAGTACCATGTGATCGGAGTGGGAAGAAATGTTTTGCTTGCTATTGAGTTAAGGCTTTTTAAGGACAGCACACTGAGTATAACTGTCTAGTTCAAGTATTTGCATGGAGCCTTTTAAAAAACTGGTTGGCTCCTGTTTTCAAAGTCTGGGTTTTAATTGTTTCCTTCAGTCATTTTTTTAACTGTTTAATTTCTGGACTCAGAAACACTCAGTTCACTCATCTGAGTTATTTTTGAACGTATGATAATATCCTGATAATAGTAAAGAATTTTTCTGTGTGTCTTTTTGGGGGAAGGTTTGGTGATAATTGTTTTGGCTAAAAGTATGAAGTGGGACTTCAAAGGGGAAAGTTCTGGAACATATACAGAAGTGGGGAGAGATTGGGGGACAGAAATGCCCAAAGATATTCCTAGTCAGACAGGCCTTCTGGGTTGAGGGAGGATTCTGTTTCTCAGTTCTGGTTGTAACTGCACACATAAAATGGCAGCTGGCTTCATCTTTCTTCCTGCTTTCTGAATTCAGGCAAAACTTCCTTCCCAGGGAAGGAACTGTGTTGGTGGGAGATGAGCCTGCCCAGGTGGGCATGGATGAGTAAGGGAACTGCAGTTGAGAATGGAAATATCAAGGAACTGGAACAAATTTAATCAGAATCCTCAATGGATGAAAATACATTCATCTACTTCCCACACTTCACTACTCAGCCAGAGTGCCTATCCTCCCCCCCCACCTCCCTCCCACACAGTACACATACTACTCTATTCTCTAGAGGAAGACAAAATCATAAAATAAATGGGTTTCAGAATAATAAAAAAGCTGCCTCTTGGGTTACTCAATGGTCTATGGTGTTCTCTCTAGGTTGTGATTTGCAGGCTATAAAATGTGTCTGTAGACAGTTGGGCTCAGCCCAGCCATAATTAAAGATAAAAAAAGACTGGTCCAAGGCTAAATTGTAAAGTACTCCCAAGTCTTACTGTTGTTTTTTTGTGCCTTTCTCCTCCTCAGCTATACTCCTACCACCCTGTTCCCCTTCCTCCAAAGAGACAGACAAATCCACCAACTCAATCATGATAGAAAACCTTGCAGTTGACAACAACCTAGTTGTAGCTATTTTGAGCACAGACCTACTAGATTATGAATAGACTAGGGGAAGAGCCAACATATGCTGCCTAAGGAGAGAAGAGAGTTAAATGAACCAAATAAAAGCAAAAAAAGTTTTTCTAATTATTAAAAAATATACTGATTAGAGTAAAATGGAAAGTACAGAAAAGTGTTAAGAAAAATAAATCACAATCTCAACCTCAAAGAAAATGTTACTATATTAAAATATTAATATTTTATCAATTGTAAGGTATATATTTTTTCTCATTTTAGCATCTCTGAAATTGAGCTGCTCTTACATTCACTGTGCATCTTTGCAGATATCATTACCTATACATGTGTGACTTTGTTCAGAGTGGTTCATATTTTCACATCAGTTTACTTATATGCCTCAATGGTACTACATAAATTAATTGCTTTCAAAATTATTTCACTGTGATTTGGCATTAAAAGGCCAAGTTACTGTGTACAAAGAAAGTATGAAAATAGCAGCATGATACATGAAAAAAATCTATGTATAGGCCAAGCGTGGTGGCTCATACCTGTACACTTTGGGAGGCTGAGGTGGAGGATCCCTTGAGGCCAGGAGTTCAGGATCAGCCTGTGCAACATAGTGAGACCCCATCTCTACAAAAAAACTTAAAAAAATAGCTGAGTATGGTGGTGTGTGCCTATAGTCCCAACTACGTGGGAGGCTGAGGCAGGAAGATCCCTTGACCCCAGGAGTTTAGGGAGGCAGTGAGCTATGATCATGCCACTGTACTCCAGCCTGAATGACAGAGTGAGACCTTATCTTAAAAAAATCTCTATATAAATGAATTTAGAAGTCATCTTTTGATAAGTATACAATAAAATTCTAGGTAAATAAACATTACATCATAATTGGCATTTGTTTCTTTTTTAGTGGAATATAAAATACATATTATAAATGATGGTATTTTAGCCAAAATACATTAAATATATTTAATGTAACTGACTCTTACTATATATGAGTTGTGTCTTGTTTTTTTCACTTAACATTTTTTGTTGATATTATCACAAACTGACTTATGCCAATCTGGCCATTTGCCCTCTCCAGTAAGAGGTCAGTAGGGATGTATTATAATGAAAACAAGTCTTAAGCCAAATTCTACCAAATGGGTGATATGCATACAGAGCAGACACAAAAACTATACTGCAACTTGCTTCTGTATCTTGTGTCTCTTTCCCCTTCTATCATTAGAGGTTTGATAAATATGTGCTTCTAGTTTCTCCCAGTTTACCATATTTTGGTTTACAAACGCTTAATATTTTTTCTTATTCATATATGTGTTATATTTTGTATGCTTATTTATTATAAAAATTAGAAATGTGCAAAGAAAAAATTGAAACTATCATGAATACAGTGAACAACATGCACTGTTGACATTTTAATATATATTCTTCCAGAGGTTTATCTGTGTCTGTGTTAAGTTCTATCAAGGGTTGTTTGGTGTTTACTTAGATGATATTGTGTTTCTCATTTGACTGATTGTGATGTATTAGATCTCTTACTTTGGTGCTTTTATGTGTGTACTTCTTAGTTGTTATAACTGGTTCTTTTGAAAAAATAAAGTAAAATAACTCTAGCAAATGTATAAGTAAGATACCCTCCCCCTAATAGGAAGTTGTGAACAGTTCATAACATATTGGGATACTATATTAAAATTATAAAATAATACTATGCATATTTGTATGCTTATGTCCTAGAAAAAAATCTCATTACAACAGGCTTTTAAAAATATATAAATTAACGAGATTTAGCTCAAAGAGACTTAGGTTACATAAATGGAGCAATAATCAGGAAGGAAAAAAATTAACTGAAATTATTCCCCAACTTCTACCCACCTTCTCAAAAAAAAAAAAAAAAGGGCACCTCATTCAGAGGCTGAGGGATCTTCTAAGTTGATTGTTTGGTCCTTTGATTTTAATCTGTTTTGACTGAATTCTTGTAACTTTCTTATAGTTAAAATGCCTCTTTGTCTCTATTTTTTTGGTCACCGTAGAAAATGCCTCCTAAAGATGATAGAGACGTCCTTATACCTATAGAAAATCTATGGATGTAAATCTTTGTTTATTTCCCATCCATTTTATTTGGATTCATGAAGAAAACTTTAAATTTTATTTTTAAAGATTTCTTCTTTTGTGTCTTTCACTATTGTTTTCCCTTCCTAGAACAATTAATATTCAAGGGTCAGACTATTTTGCCTTTTTGTGGGGGGGTGTTGAATTTTGGATGCATGTTTTTATTTCTGTTAAGTTTTTTGTAGTGTCAAGGTTTTTTTTTTTTTCCTGCTTGCCAGCAGACTTTTAGATTCTATTACTTTTAGTTTCTATGCAGCATTTTCAAAGCTTGGCCTTCTTGTTTCCACATAATTTTATAAAGGTAATCTTGTACATTTTATTGTGAGCACAAAGCAAGAATTTAATTTTTTTTTTCTGTACCTCCCAGCAGTGTGTTTCGGAAGGAGGTACAGTCTTGCTTATCTTTAGGAAGGAGACTCTATCTTCATCTTGGGGAAGTAGGGATATTCCTGAACTCAGCCACAGACTCAGTCTAATTTTTAAAATAAACCATGGCGGTCCACTGAGTTGCCATTGCAGGAAAAGAGAAACAGTGCTCTATAATAAGATCAGAGAAGAAGCAGGAGTTGGCAAGACTAGCAAACAACAGCTTTATAATATCGATTTGCAGAACTTAGGGATATGAACATTGCAAATCCAATTTTTAGCTCTGAGCAGCTTCCTGCATTTGTGCTTCAGGGAACACTGAAGGAACAGCTCTGGGCTATTCGTGCCCACTAGAAAAAATAGCAGAGGCGTACAGTCTGGCATGAGGTCTAGGCTTCATTTTTAGATTGAATGGTAAAATGGTATTAAGAGGTGTTTTAAGCTAGCAAAGAGTTGTGGTGGTGAAGCTAATGAGAAGTGTAAAAGCCTGGAAAAGTGTAACCATTAGAATCAGTGTAACCAATCTATTTATTTTTTTGGCTTAAAACTCCTTGATACCACTCTGGAGTAAGTCCTGTCCTGAAAGTCATAAAGTTATTTTTATTTTGTTTGTTTTCTGCTTATTGCTTTTAGTCTTATTTTTATTATTTTCTAGTTTCTACATAAAAAGAGATAGGAAGCAATGCAAGGACAGCTTAAGAGGAGAGATTTTGCTTACTGGGTATTTAATTGAATTTTGAGAGAGTAAGAGATTTTGCATTCACAAGCCAACTGTGTGTTTTTGTTGATGAATGTTTTTTGATTACTTTTTACATCGTTTTTTCCTAAATTTTTGTGCATCAAAGAAGGTTATGAAACAAATTCATGTTCCACTTACTGATTTATTAAGAACTTCCAAGAACTTCCTTTTTTACACTAATTATGGTTTTATTTTTACATAGAAGGTATAATTAATGTTAGCCTTTCTAAAATATCAGTCTAGCACTATGACTAAAACAGAAAAGTTCTTCCTTGAGAAATTGTGGGTTCCAAAGATTTTTCGCTTTTTTCTCAATAAAAACAGCTCTATTTTAAGTAATTCTTTAAATAACACTTGTTCATTATAAAGAATATAATAATAAATAAAATTATAAAGAGGAAAGTGAAAATCATTTGAAATTCTACTTCTGAGAGAAATTCATTAGTATTTTGGTGACTGTCCTTTCAGGAATTTGTTTTTGCAAATGTACACACACACACACACACACACACACACAATGTTCCATAAATGTAACCCCCATTTTATACTATTCTTCCTAGACTCCGAGGTAACTCTTTGAGTTACTGCAGTGGTTCTCAGCAGCATCCACATCCCTGGGAACTTGCTAGAAATGCAAATTCTCAGACCTTCTGAATCAGACACTCTGTGGGTGGGGCCCAGCAATCTGTGTTTTAACAAAACCTTCAAGTGATTCTGATATATGTTAAAGTTTGAGAACCACCGACTTAGTGCAAACATTTCTATGCTTTTCTTTATGCTTTTACATATAAAAGCTTTAATAGAATACTTTTTAAAAGCCTGGATCATATTACGTGGGACTTTTGTATCTTTTCCAACTCAGCAGTACTTTGTAGAAACTTCTCCAAGTCATCAGACATAGCTCTAATTCATTCTTTTTTAATGAATGGGTGTGGATGAAGCCCTTCCCAGTTGAAGGGCATTCAGTTTGTTTTAGTTCTTGGCAATCATGAACAATTATTCACCAGCCATCCTTGTCCCTATGTCCTTATACGTTGATACTTTCATCTCTATGGGATAGATTCCTAGGAGTGAAATTGGTGGATGAAGTGTGTTCACATTTAAAATTTTAATGGATTGCTTTGCAAATGAGATGTAATAGTTCAAAATTTATTTAGCAACTTTCAGAAATATTTAATGTCTATTTAGTTTTAATAACTGATAATTATGAAATTAGAGATGTTCTCATTTTCATTGTGCAAAGAAAGGTAGCGTGTTAAATTTTGTACATTGATTAAGTTTATAAAAGGTTAAAAATATTCACGTGCTTGTTTTAATCTTCCTATTTTGCCATTTCTCAAATTCTGGCTAATGTGAGCATCCAATCTGTAGAGATTTTTATAACATGTGCAGAGGGTGCATATGTGAGCCTGTGCATGGGGGCTCTTGCTCTCTTCCACCCTTCTGACATATTGTGCAGACGTGTCAATCGTAGCAACTGACTAAGAATAACCATTTCTTTCTCTGGAGGCTGCAAATTGTATAACTGTTTGGGCAGTGAAGTTTTTGCTTCAGTAGCTCGTCGCCAGCTGGATCTAATCTGCTTCCCTAGTCCCTTAGTATTTTATGTTTACATTATTCTTTTATTCTGAGTCACAGCCTCCTGCTGTGTTTGATCCCAAGTGTGTTGGCTGCTGCTGGGCTCACTGTGTGTGAGCTGAAGGTGTAATCTGAAGTGTAGAGACCTGACCCACTCGTTAGGTAGTTGAGCTAAGCTCTCTCCTCTTCAGCATTTTCTAATTTCTGGACCTTGGTGTGTCAGCCTTGAATACTTGTTGCAGCATACTCCTCTAGGATCCAGCCTTCCAGAGGGGGAGACCCGGAGGACAGGTCCCACGTTGTCTGGGTGGATTCTTTGAGTCCCAGGAAGCAGCTTCCTGTTGAGGCAGTAACGACTTGGTGGTTTTGTTCTGTGCTCACCTGGCAGATGCCTCCTTCCGGATTCCCACAGATTCCCTCTGGCCTCTGGTTCCTGTTGAAGGAAATCCTGTCCTCCAGACGCTGCCCTTCTTCCTTGGTGGCTCTGCAGCCTCCAAGGGCCACCCGTGACTGGCCTTTCTCGCCCCTCAACTCGGAATGTTAGGCTGTGAAGGCACCTTAGGGACCTTTTCCTGGCCACCCCTATGAGGGAGAATGACATACTTGACTAAGTTAATTCAGCTGGTTTGACACTCCAGATTTTTAAATGTTATATTAGAAATCATAAAATAATTGTTTTGCTCAGAAAGTTTGTTAGTGGTAGATGCCACAGTAAGCCTGGGGTTTCCCCACCTTCACCAATTGATGAAAATGACCTCCCTGCTGCTGTCACCACATCTCGATTCTCTCATGGGCCGGGTACTCAAGGGCAACATTTTGTCCTTTTTTTTGCCCTGCAGTTGCCCTTGAGCTTCTGACATGAAGAATGGTGCCATTTCCTGGACCTTAAAGTGTCTCACTTTTCTCACTTCTTTTTTTTTTGTCCCACTAGAGGATGTTGCTGGTAACTAAGTCTAGGCAAGCTCTGACCTTCTAAAGCTCCTTTGCTCACAAAATCCAGGCCCAATAATTGATGGTCATTTGTTCCATTGAGCTCCTGGCTCAAGTTAACAGAAATTTCACTGGCTGAGATGTTGGAGGGTGTAGGTGAGGGTGTCTTTTGAAATATATCAGTACAGCTCATTCTAGCTTAGCAAGCAGAATCAGGAAGGGCTTTTGCCTGAAATCAACTTCTAGATCACACATTTACTTTATGCTAATTTGTTTTTAGCAAGTTATATTAACATTACCTGTGTCTTGACTTAAACACAGTAGTATGTGCGTCTCAACTAATTGTCACTCGTTGGGTGGTTTCTTGTTTAAGCTGTGCTCACTGAGGTTGGCTCACTCTCTCTGCTGGCTCTTGTTTTCTACTAACTTAATTTGACCTTTTCCTACCCTCTCTGCTTGGCCTTGCTTTTATTGCTTTGTCTTTTCTCCTGTTTTCCTTCTGAGGGGCAAACAAATTCCAAAGCAGCATTTTCTAGTCATAGAGCAAAGAGGACCATGGTAACTATTCTTCCTTGCCTGGCCAGCAGCCACAGATGGCAATTCTTGTAAAGCCCTGAGCTCCTCAGCTGCCGTGAGAGATGGCTTGATTGTTCTGGCAGGAGCCCGCTGCTCAGACTTGAGCAAAACCTTTGACTTAGAAACATTATGTGAATCGTCCACTAGCTTCACCCCGTCCAGATTCTAAACGAACCAGTGTCGTTTCCTCTCAGCACAGGGGCTCTTTATCGTGTTCCCCCCTCTGCTGTCACTGCGGTAGATGCCACAGTAAGGTATAGGTGAGGTGTCTTTTGAAATGTATCCGTACAGCTGATAGGTGATAGGCCTGAAGGTGAGACGCACAACCACAGGAACTGCAGGAAGAGTTAGTCCCAGCACCTGTCTTTGAAGGAATTTCTTTGCAGGTATGGGCTTGAGGGCTGTGGGTAAATAAGTATCAAGTGTTCTTAAAGTCTGATATTATCTCACTTCCTATATTTCAGTGACAGCTCTCACAATTTTGAGTAATGTGCAGCCTGTATTTTTAATAAAGAACTTGAAGTAACTGACATTTTTGTTCTATTTGGTTTTTAAAAATGTGTTCCCATCTAAGCAAGGATTTTAGGCATGACAGATATGGGTCAGGGTTTTCTCTGGGAGAACCCTCAGTAGGAAAAATAAGATGTGATCCAATTAGAATGTTTTATTTACATATTCTAGAAAGGCAGCCTTTATTGAAGCTGTGAATATAGCGATATTGCCTTTCAACAATTCCTCCCTCTCACTTCTGAGGGTGTGCATGTTTTAAATAAGTGTCTCTAGCTCCTGCCTCCTTTTCCTCTCCATAACTTTATATAGTCTGGCTTTAAACCTGCTGTTGTTACCAAAACTGATCTTATGAAGGTCATGCTAATTTTGCTGTTGCTTAACCTAAGGTGTACTTTTTTAAAGTTCCCATTTAGTGTCATGCACTGTAATAGAGAATGAAAAATAAGGCCCAGATCCCTGCTCTCCCAAGTGGGGAAAAGACAATAAGTAGGTGAACAAATTAAAAAATAAGAATTTCAGGCCGGGCGCGGTGGCTCACGCCTGTAATCCTAGCACTCTGGGAGGCCGAGGTGGGTGGATCGCTCAAGGTCAGGAGTTCGAGACCAGCCTGAGCAAGAGTGAGACCCCGTCTCTACT
>JAQIFY010002763.1:0-13081 GCA_028533085.1 Varecia variegata | reverse complement strand
CACACACAGATACTCATATATACACATGCACACAGATGCACACTCGTGTACACACATGCACACGCAGATACTCATATATATACACACGCACACAGATACACACTCATGTACACATATGCACACACAAATACTCACATATACACATGCACACAGATACACACTCATGTACACACATGCACACGCAGATACTCATATATACACACGCACACAGATACACACTCGTGTATACACACGCACACGCAGATACTCATATATACACATGCACACAGATGCACACTCGTGTACACACATGCACACGCAGATACTCATACATACACATGCACACAAATACACACTTGTGTACACACACGCACACACAGATACTCATATATACACACGCACACAGGTACACACTCTGTACACACACACACACACAGATACTCATATATACACATGCACACAGATACACACTCGTGTACACACAAGCACATGTAGATACACATTCGTGTACACACATGCACATGCAGATACTCATATATACACATGCACACAGATACACACTCGTGTACACACACGCACACGCAGATACTCTATACACACGCACACAGATACACACTCGTGTACACATGCACACACAGCTACTCATATATACACACACATACAGGTACTCATGTACACACACGCACACGCAGATACTCATATATACACACACAGATGCACACTCGTGTACACACAAGCACATGTAGATACACATTCTTGTACACACAAGCACATGCAGATACTCATACGCACACAGATACACACTCGTGTACACATGCACACACAGATACTCATATACACATGCACACAGATACACACTTGTGTACACACACACTCATATACACACGCACACAGATACTCGTGTACACACAAGCACACACAGATATATACACACAAGCACACATACTAATATACACAAACACACATATATACACACTCATATACACACAAGCACATACAGATACACACTCATGTATACACAAACACACAGATACACACTCATACACACATAAGCACACACAGATACATACTCATATACACAAACACAGATACACGCTCATGTACATACAAACACAGAGATACACACTCATATACACACAAGCACACAAATGGACATAGATACCCACTCATAAAAACACACACAGATACACACTTATATGCACACAAACATGCAGATACACATGCACACACATAAGCACACACATACTCATGCACACAAACACACAAATGCACACTCATGCACATACAAACACAGATACACACTTATATACACACAAACACACAGATACACACTCACATACACAGATACAGACTCACACATAGATACACACAGGCACAAATACATACAAAGATACACACTAATACAAATACACACATAAACAAACAAGATACACACTCTTACATGCACAAACACACAGGCACACATAAAGGTAAACACATACACACAAACATACACAGATACAACACAAACACAGGCACAGACACACAGTTGCTTACACAGACACATACATACACACAGGTGCACATGTACACACAGACACACATTCATGGAGACACACACAGACACACATTCACCACAGACACACATGGGCACACACACACACATACACACACAGACACCCAGAAGCACCTAGAGACACATAGGCACACATAACACATATACACACGCAGGTACTCACAAACAACACAGACACACAGACATGCAAACACATGCACACACATGCACACAGACACATATACCCACAGACACACATACACAGACACATGGACACACACTCACAGAGACACATACACACATGTGCAAACAGACACACATGGACACATGCTCACACACACTCAGATACAAATGCGTACAGACACATAGACACACAGACACGCACGCACAGACACACACTCAGGAGGGGCAGGGCATAGGGGCTGGCCTGGAGGGAGTCACACCTGAAGTGGACTTGGTGTCTGAGCCCTGTCCCCTCGGGGCCACCTCAGCACGGGGCCACAGAAGTAAAGCCTCTGGTCAGAGAGAGTCCAGCATCTGCCCAGGGCCCCAGAGCAGCCTTTCCGGAAGAGCCCCAGAGCCGGGCACCCAGCCGGCGAGCCCCCCGTAGGATGGGAGCTGCGGTTCCACGCTGGGAGCTCGCAGGCGCAGGGGCCGACAGGAGGCCGAGCCAGCGCGGGGTGGACGGCGATGCCCGCGACTCGAGGGCCGAGCCTGAGCCGGGGAAGGGGACGGGAAGGGCCGGGCGCAGGTCGTCCCAATCCTCACTGTGAAGGAAACGAGTCATTTTGGCCATTGTTTTGGTCTTATTTCTAATGTTTGTAATGGAAAGGCATTTGCAGCAATAGTAAAGAAAATCAAAACAACATCGACAACAAAACTCTGATGATATCCTCATCACCCAAGCCCGCCCTGGCACCGTGGGGCCCAGAGCAAGAGCATATAGGGTCACCCACTCACTGCATGTCCAAATATTGAAAAATCCAAAATCAGACCAACTCAGCTGTTGAGGGAAATAGTGTTGCTCCTCCTCCTCTGACAAGCACGCCCCGCAGCCAGGCCAGGACTGAGAACTGCGGGCCTCCTCCGCCCTCTGTGCCTGGGTGTGGCCGGTGGGGAGAGCTGGCTCCTGTGTGGAGGATGGCGCTTCAGCCTTTCCCCCAGGCTGCGTCTTGCATTGGGAGGATACCACACTGGAGCCTTGCCCTCCCCGCCCTCCCATGGTAACAGTGTCTCAGGCCACCCAGCCTCTGAGCCAGTGTGCCTGCAGGGAGGCCTGCCTGCCTTCAGCGGAGCAGGACCACACAGGTGGGCTTGGGACATCTCGGCAGACAGGCCTGGGGGCAGGCAGCGGGCATGAACTCCAGGTGGCTTGCACCTTGGGGTCTTCATGATCTTGTCCCCTGAGCAGGTGGGGGCCAGAGCAGGTCCTCATAAAGCACAGGGTGCAGGGCAAGACCCCTCTCTCCCCGTCTAGAAGGTACCAGCATCATACAATTCAACTCTTCTCGTTCTCCTGTGTCAACCTCCATCCCTGCTCTGCAGCACACACCGGGCATTTCACAGGGGTGAAGCTGGTGTGTGCCAGTTAGAATATGTTCTCACTCTCCACTGTATCATAAATGTTTTCTTTGTATCCACGTAGTTAAAATATTTTATTTCCTTTATTACCTTAGAAATATATAATCATTGTAGATAAATAAGAAAATACAGGGAATTATGAATAAAAGAATTACTGTATGTTCCCAGAACCGATAGATAGGGAATATTAACATTTTGTATATTTCTTTGCAGAGTGTTTATGATATGTATTCATATATATTTTTCTTTTCAAAAACAGGATTTCCCTGTAATTATTGTTTTGTAGCTTGCTTTTTCTGCATTTACTATATCTCAAATTTCCCCGGGTGAATACATGTATTTATTCAACATTTTTCTTAATGGCACTTGGTATTTCATAGTATAGCTAAACACCAATAAAAATGATGGTAATAATAGAATAAAAACCGTCTGTGTGCCCGACTGTGCATGGTGCGTTGCCTGAGCCTTTGTGGTATTTCTGAGAGCTGGGCATTGTACTCACCTCCTGGATTCTCAGGCCACCAGTGGACACAAATTTCTGTACATTTCTGAGTTTCTGATATTATAAATGATACCGTGTTGAACGTGATGAACTCATGAATTTTTGGACTTGTCCTCGTTTTCCTTCAGAAAAATTGCTAGAAATAGAATCATAGGGTCAAAAACTATGCATGCTTTAAATAAATTTTATGTGCATTGCCAAATTTCCCTTCAGAAAGCAACACAGGAGAATTCCCCCTTAGTCCCACCAGGATAATGCGAACGTTGATACTGGCATTGAAAAACAAAGCAACACGAAACACACAAAGCTCTGGTAGAATAACAACGAGGACACAAGAACTCTGGACAACTTGATACCTGTGACCCTGGCTGAGCTTGCATTCTCTCCCAAGTTATTAACTATTTGTATTTCTCTTTTTGTGAACCATCTTGCCCCATTATTTTCCCATTTTTCCACTTAGGTACTTATCTTCTTCTTATTGATTTGTGAGTCCTCTTTTTATCTTAAGGCTAATAACCAGGGACTACTCATATATTTAGCAAACATTCTCAATTTATTTTCATTTACATTTTTAATTAAGTATTTTTCCTTGTATTCAGAGAAATCTCTAGTCATTTCTTCTGTTTTATTATTTAGGTCTTGTGCTTGGAAAGGTCTTTGTCACACTAAATTTATATTTTTAAAAAATCCAGTGTATTTATTCCTGTTTTTATATAATAGTATTTTTTGTATACTTCTTTACTGCATTTGCAATTTGTTGGTTGTAAGGTGTGAGATAAGGATCTAACTTCATTTTTTAGAAATAGTTAACCGATAATTTAGTACCATGCATTGAATAATCTATCCCTCCTGCACACCATTTGAAATGATTCCATTACTTTCTTAATTTTTTCAGGGCTTATGTGTTTAGTCCAAGTTCTTTGTCTAGCTGTGGTCATCTGGAATTTCTGGAGTCACATGGTTTGCTGAACATGGCATCTTGGTGGTTTACACTGCTATGTTAAAGTGGAAATTCTTCCCCATTTTTTATATTTTTCAAAGTTTTTTTTTTCTGGGGGCTATTTCTGGAATGCAATATTTACTTTTATCAGCTGAATTGTATTCATTAATTAATATTTCAATTTTCTAGAGCATGTCTAGTAATAGCTGTAGCTTCTCTAGGTTTCTCTAGAAGGAAGGTCTTTGAGTAGGTGGTTTTGAGTTTGTTGAATTGCCTCTCCACAGTGTATTCCCAGGTATTATATTTTAGAAAATATTCTCATCCTTTCCCTCATATTAAACTTTCCAGCCAAAATGTCCTCCTTTTGCCCGTCCCTGGAAACGCCGTCTGTCTTCCTGTTTGGCCGCTGGCACCCTTTGCCGTCAGGGTGCGGCTTTGCCTCCCTCTTGTCTTCACTACTTTAGATCCAAACGACACCTGGTTGCGCCCAGGTTCTGCCGGAGCCTGCGGCAATCAGCGACTTGTTCTGTAACGCCTGTGTAGACCTGCGTGTCTCCAGCACCCACCACAGCATACAGGGGCCCAAATGCACAGGGGACTCCAGGCTTGGCATCTCCCGTGGTGTCCCGTCCTGCATACCTGGGCTGTCCATAAGGGTCTTCACACCTGTGTGTTTGCTCAATAAAAGCTTATTGAGGATTTGTTGAGAATAAGAAGGCACGGAAAGGAAAAGAAAACAGGAAATCGGAGTCTCGTCCTCCTTCCCAACCTCACTCTATCGCATGATCTTTGCTAGCTCACAACAAGCAGGAGGCGACCTTTATATCTGAACTCAGAATGATTTGGGACAAGGGGAGATGGAAAATCTAGTATCAGAACAACCTGCAAGACAGAGGAGCCAGGACTAAGCCTACCGTGCGCTCCTCCGTGTGGGGGGTGGCGCGAGTCCCCCCACTCAGTCCATGGGCAGATCCTGCCCAAGCTCCAGGGCCACCGTGCCCAGCCGTGCCCCGGGAGCGAGGCTTTGCCCGCTTGGCTCCTTGAAGACTGGAGCACATCATGAGGGCTGACAGAGGAACCTTTTCTGGCCTTATCACCAAACTCGGGTGGAGGAAGGAAAAAAAAGGACTGCACCCCCGGGATGAGTAGCCTTGCTCCCACGGCAAGCACCCCAGCTCCAGATGTCTGGAATGATCCACTGTGACCCTGGGTAACTGAGCCCATTCTAGCATGCGCCCTCTCTGTCTGCTTTCAGAGAATTGCTCTGTTTTCCCACTGTTTTGCAAATTCATGAAAATGACTAGAAATTTTAGTCACCATGTGAGTCCTTTTATTGCAACTGAAAGGTAGGAAGGGGCATTTTTAGTTCAAACAAATGGCATTGCAGGCACACTATGTTACATTAAGAAAGGCTAATTTTGTATTATTAAATATAATCAGAAACACAACATGAGGCTCTCGTCACTTTGACACGGTGTGCCAGGTATCTCGACACCGCTCAGCGGGCTACCTGGTTTGCACACTGCTTAAACTTTCTCTTCGATGAGTTTTTATATGATAACCAGAATATTAAAAATATATTAAAAGTGGCCTCATGCTTCTCAGCAAATGCAAGCCTAGGTTACTGGGAGATGGCTCCCCTCCGCCAGAACCGCAGGTTCCAAAGCTGCAGCAGCATCACCGAGGCTTCCTGGATCATGGCTGAGCTGCAGGCTGCTCTCGCTTCTCCGCCCGCCCGGGCCCCCACGTGGCAGCCTGTCATGATCCAGCAGTGTCCTTAGGCACTATGGAGGGGACACACTCTCTGATCCTAACAGCTATTCCCTGGGTGGCAAAGCTGTAGCTGTCTGTTAATGACTCCCTGCCACCCCCTCCCCCAGCCATGTTTTCAATCTCCTGGCTTCTACCCCCTACCTCTTTGGAAGGTTCTGGAAGGTTTCTAAGAAGACTAGGTTTAAGTAGCTACACAAGTAGTTTTTTCTGGATGTGGGGATTTGTACCCATTTATTTTCTACAAAATGGAAAAAAAAACAGGATTCTTTTGGGGAAAGGAGAGAAAACCAAGAGATAGACAAAATAGGTCTATGCAATACAAGATGCTTTGAGCTCTTTGTAAAATCAGGTGCGATGCTCACCTACCTGGACCACAGAAGATGCCCAGCCCTGCTCCTCCGAGAAGTCACCCCAAGGTTACGTGACACCGTCTGGCAAAGGTGAAGGGATTCTGCAGGTGCAATGTGCCCCCTAATCAGGTGATGTGCCCGAGTGGCCTGCATGAATCAGATGAAATCCTTAAAAGAGGACTGAGGCACTTCCCACTGGCTTCGAGGAAGTGAGCAGCCAGGTTTTGAACAGGTCCCTAAGAAGGGCACCTGGCAGACAGCAAGAAAGTAGGGACCACAGTTCTACAGCCACAAGGAACTGCATTCTGCCAACAGCCACGTGAGCTTGGAAGGGGACCTCAACCTCCAGAGGAATGTAGCCCACTGCCGACACCTTTATTACAGCCTGCAACACCCTGAGCACAAGACCCCACTACACCTAAGCCACACCTGGACTCTTGACGGTGAGATAATAAATGTGTGCTGTTGAAAGTGACTAAATTGTTATGATTTCTTGTGCAGCAAGGGAAAACTAGCACATTTAGGAAAGAGTGTATACTTCTGCACTTAGGAAATTGGTCTGTGCATTTCTAGGATGGTTGATTTTGCTGGACCTGGGAAGCTGTGTGGCGCTGTGCATTTAGCCACAGTGGAGGGACCAGGAGGGTCAATGGCCCTGAGTTTACACCTCCCAGTGCCAGCACAGGGACAAGTCTCCATGGAGACCATGAGAGACACGATGGAAACCAAAGGTGACTTGAATTGAACAAGATTCCAGTGTCTTCTCAGAAGTGGTTCTGGTGAAGTTTCACCAGGAAAACCTTCCAGTTTTAAAATACTATAGTTTTCACTGCACATTTTCATTCATCATGGCAACATTTTCTTTTTCCTAAACAGAGAACAAATGCAACCTTTACAAGATGAAACTGATTGTCTTTATTTCATCCAAGCCAGGGGTCTCATAGTAATGACATTTCTAATAAGATCTTAATTTTCAAACTAAAGCTGTTTATTGATGGCCTATTTTTTTCAACATAGTAGCATGTCAATAAATTGGAGAATATTTCAGTTTGTTAGATTTCCCCAAGCGTTTTGGAGAAATCCTTAGACAATTTGCCATATAAACTCAGTTAATTGCTTTATATAGTAGAGCTATAGCAACTATTTAGATATATCATATGACAGACATTCATAAAGTATAAGAAAGACATATTTGTCAATACAGTGATGTATAAGATAATTATTTTTATTATGTGAATTTCCGAGTTGAAATCAAGATGATCTCAGTTGTACTAACGACTGGCATGGCCTGAACTAGTAGTCAAGAAGCAAGAAGGGAAGGCTGTCTGGGTTATTTTCTTATTCTTCTCAGTTCTTCCTCATGCCTGGAATGTAAATCTCAGGGCACCGTAAAATTGAATAAAAAATGTAAGTTTAAATTATTTTTTATTTTAAGTCGGGTAGGAGCATAATAGAAAAAGATCATCAAAAACAATGAGAAGAAATAATTGTTAATTTCTACAGTACCTTGAAACAGAAGCCCAAGAGAATAAATGGAATAAGGATACTATTAAAATTTCCTCTTTTATTATATCTTCTCTGCCAGAGTAATTGTTGCTGTGTCCAATATATGCAGGGGACAATTTACTAGCTGTTTTCTATTAGTTTTTAACATTAACATATACAGAAATAAAATGAATAGCAAGCTTTCTTTGCGTAATTAAATGACTGACAAGGCATAGAAGCTGCTGGACCACTCTTCTAATAATATCTAAAAGCTGGGTGACCCAAATGGAAGTAGCATAAGCAATGCAAACTTCCTCTTTTATTAAGGGAATATTGATGCAATATTATAGATTATTTTCAGGACACCAAATAGAAAAGGCCATGTGATCCTTTTTCTGCAAGAATTATATATTAGTATTCAGAAAGAAAAAAAATCGTAATATATCATTTATACGCAGGATTAGAGGTTTTCATAGATTCTTTCCTCTGTGAAGTCATTGCTCATCACAGACATTCTTCGGTTTTGATTTTCCTGATGGTAAGATGGCACGGAATGGTCAGATACAGGGAATTACTGGCTTGTCCCAAACACCAGATTTCCTTCGTGATTTTTAAATTGACCTCATTAGGATCTTAAGGTGTATACAAGGCTGGATCAGCTCGGCGAGCTGTGTTGACTGGATGTGATAGACGTTAATCCAGAATAAAGTTAAGAATAGTGCATGCTTTGCTTCTGAGAGCAGGCTACGTGACAGACGTCGTGCTGTTCTCTCTTCTCTCTCTGTCTCTGTCTCTGCCCACACTCATACGTATACATATGTGTACATGTATACTCATACATATACATATATGTACATGCATACCCACAGCACATATATCATTTTTAAATCCAAGAGCAGCCCTTTGAGGTAGGCACTAGTATTGTCCCCATTTTACAGATAGGGAAACAGAGACACAGAGGCACGAAGGCACCGAATTCCTCCAGCACGTTGACCTCAGCATTGGAGAGCTGCACCTGGAGCGGGCCACTGTGGGGTGGGGGAGGTGATTCGTTCAGCAGGTATTTACTACTTGTCTAAGCGTGGGCATAGCGTGATCACAATAGACACAGTCCGTGCCTCAGCACGAATTCTAGATCGGTCTTGAGTATTTGTTACCTAGTGTGATATGGCTAACACTACCACCCCAGCCAAACTCAGCAAATTAATTACATCTCAGGAAGGTTAATTGGGTATCACAGGAAAATATATGACTGCCTTACAAGTCTGTTTGGGGGAGACCTGGGACTTGGAAAACCAGGCTTTTCTAGTATCGATGACTACGTGGTATGCTTGGTTGAGCTTTGGTGGTGCTGTGTGTGTTGGGCGAGTTAACGATTTTTTACCTACACCTATTTATGCAAAATGTGCACAGTCCCTCCATCCATTTCTTGGTTTTCTGACTTGGAAACTAAAAAAAGGTCTAGGTGAATATAAAGTATGTTTAAAAGCAAATTGACCTGTGTTTGGTTTATTAGCTAATTCAGTAAAGCCCCTCCCCATATGGTTATTAGAGGTTTTTAGCAACAAGGGTGGGCTTAAATGGATGGGCTCATTTTTTATGACCCCAAGAATCAGGGATCTCCAGGAAGGAGGCATCCAGGCTGGGAGATCCCTGGACCATTCCAAGCTCCACATTTCTTTGGTGCCACCGGAAGCATTTTCTGCATTAGCTGTATGATTTCTTCCCAATTGCCCATATGGTGCTGTGAGCAGCCCACACTGACACGTGGGCACTGAAAGGTTTACAGTGGATGTGTATAGTGCCACTGACAGCGCAGGAACTCCTCAAAAGAGCATCGTGGCCGTGAAGATACAGTAATTCACATTTCCAATATTGCTAATAAAATTTAACAAATGGAAAACCAAAATGTCAAACAAGCAATAATACTGATGGTATTTCTCTTAGGCCGAGTAAAGAAAATCAGAGTGACTTTAATTGGTTAGAACAACGAAAGAAAAGAGAGAAAAACCCACCATGAGTTACAGTGATTCAAGTAAAGGGAGAGTGTAATTTTATTAAAAGTAGGTGGTAATGATGCAGCATGCCTAGGAGAGGAGATATTTTAGAATGGTGTAATTGACTTGAATTGATTATGAGGGTGATGAATGATGTCCCACCTATGTAAATGAGGGTACGCCTGAGACTCCGGCCCCGCGAACGTGCAGCTGTGCTTTAGTGGACCATCGCGTCGTATTTCACGGGGTCCACGTTGTGAGGGGGGAAGAGTGATATTTATGGAGTGCAAAGCACTGTGGGACGTTGTGGGAAACCACATACATTCAGCTTGTCAGAAAGCATCTTAATATTTCCTCCTGCAATCCAGGGACTGAAGCCTCCCACATCTAAAGCTGTCATTAACCCATTTTCCAGATACAAAGAAAAAGCCCTTGTGCATTCTGGAAATTCCTTTCCGATGTTTAGAATATCTTCTGCCTTCCCAGGGTCATTAGGCACTGGGAATAAATGCTGGTTGTGGTTTGGGTAATCTCGCCGAATAATCCTCTCCTTGTAGTTTGTGGCAACTGGATTCGATGCTGTCGACGTATCCCTTGTTGGTGATTTTCCCTTAAGGCTTTCAGCCCCATGGAGAGCCACCATCCACACAGAAGAAACTGTGACTTTTTTAGACATGAGAATATCATTTAGGTTGTGTGAATACAATCTTAAAAGAACAAAAGCAGGACAGGGAGGGCCTTGGTGCAGGTGTTTCCCAACGCCCAGCCGCCCTGGGGTGGGTTCGCAGACAGCTGGATCTTGGCTACAGGTCTCTGTTTCAGCGAGAGGGAATTTGTAGGCACAGCAGCACAACTGCAAGCATTAATGATTTTGAGAAGACTTTGTTGTGCTTGGTGTTACTGGCTTCAAACTCTTTTCCATTATTCTAAACTTCATTCTGCACCAGCTCCAGGTTGGGTTATCTTTGGAATAGGTTATTGTTCCCCAGTTTTTTGTCTATGGTATGTTCAACGGGTTGCAATTAAATGACAATTCATGGATGTTTTTCTGATTTTAATTTTTGTACTTACAATGATGTTACTAAAAACCAAAATACAAGTGAAATGAGAAATGTGTCCAAATATCTACAGTCTGATCCAGCTATATCACATTAAGAAACATTAATTCCACATTGAATATAATCAGAAACACAATCCAAGGCTTGTCAGGCTGACACGGGGTGGCGGGTACTATAACACTGCTCAGCAGGAAGGCTTGTTATATTTTTTATATGTTAGTAGATGTCTACTTAGAATTGATCAAACCTTTGCTTCCGAAACATATATGCCAACACCTCCACAACACACCATAAACCAGACTCTCAGAAAACAATAATGATGCTTATCAGTCACTCGCCTTGAGTTCGCTTGTGAAAAACCCCTAGCCAGTGTGCTATTGGAGATCTTAAAACATAGATCTTTTTGCTGTACTGATAATTCACTCACAGCTTGAGATTGATGACTATGTGAAGTCCATAAAAGATGTTACCACTATATTTTGTTCTTATGATTTATTTTATCATGTTGTCAAGGTTTGCAGAAAACAAGAAACAAATCAATGAATGTCATGCTTAAATATTAAAGAAGGCTGTAATACACATTTTTATTCAGATGCCTGATTCAATCTTGTGGCTCAGAAAGGAGTAGTAGCAACCAAGCTTTTATTTGAATTACTTTTGGAAAAATTAATTTAGGGGGACTGTTGAATTGTGAATGGCAAAAGGTAGCTAACCTTATTTGCTTACATAGGAATAGATGGCTGCTGGACTCATCGGAAAAGCAGTTTTAACAAACCACAGGCGAGTGAGTGGATTTTAAAGCATAAAGAACTTGGGCTGGATTGTGCTTAACAAGTTCAAGCCTGCAGTGTGGACAGAAGGGTATTTGGAAAGAAGCAAAGGGATGAGACTTTGCTTCAGGGATGGGGAAGAATGCTGTGCACTTTGCTTTTGAAGTGAATCATTTCTTTCATCATTACCTAAAATCCAGATCACCGTCTATTCCTAGGGCAGGCACTGTCTGCGAGTGTGGCATATTCCAGAATCAGCAGCCTTTCTTTCCCATACCTCGTTAGATAGCACACGGAGCAAGCAGCTAAGTCTTGCTCTAGTTTTCTGAATCTGACTGGCTTTCCGAAAACGGGGTCTACTTGTGCATGTGTTGTCGACATTAGAACAATCCAAAGAACTGGAGACGGCACATTTCCAGGACATGGGAAAATATACTCTGAACTCCAGGTTTTTTTATTTTCTTTTTTTAAAACAAGGTGAACACACACAAAAAGCTCAAAAGACCTGTCAAAAATGAAACTCCCAAGTCATGCCGTGTCCTAGCACCGGTACGCTTCAGCCTAATCTGTCTCTAGACTCAAGTCTGTGCATTCGATGTCCTGAACGTCTTTGGATTATCAAAGAAAAAGTAATTAGGTTCAGCATCATTTCGTTGTTAAGTGTATTTTATTGTATTTTATTATATTCTTGTTTTGTGAAAATTGGTAATCAACACATGGTATATATGCTGATTCCAAATTAACATGAATATTCAATTAACCACAAGACCCTGGTCTTTGACCATTCTGAATAAACTAGAGTTTATTTGAATTTAGAAAACAGATAAATTAGGAAGTGATCATTTGCATTACAATAGGATTCTTCATTCTGAGGAAGGATTCCTTGTGGGATTCTTTTAAATAGAAAGCTCTCCAAGTACTTTGAAAAATATAATTTGATTTTTAAAAAATTCTCTTCTCATGTAGTTTCTCAGGAACATGCCTATTGTGTGAAATGAGAGGCATATCTATTTAATTTGGTAATGAGAGAGCTTAATTGCAAATATTTTGGACTTAAAAAAATTCAGATATAGTCACATGAAATTCATACCCAGCCATTGAACTTAAGTTCC
>JAQIFY010002762.1:0-13084 GCA_028533085.1 Varecia variegata | reverse complement strand
ACCCACACCCCCACCTGACTGACACCCAGTGAATATTACCATCATGTGAGTACCTTAGTGTTGATCAGTTAGTACCAATTTGATGGTGAGTACATGTGGTGCTTATTCTTCCATTCTTGTGATACCTCACTTTGAAGGATGGGCTCAAGCTCTATCCAGGATAATATAAGAGGTGATAGATCACCATTGTTTTATGTAGTCGAGTAGTAATCCATAGAGTGCATATATCATATTTTATTAATCCACTCATGGATTGAAGGACACTTGGGTTTTTTCCACATCCTTGCACCAGTGAATTTTGCTGCCATAAACATTTTTCGAGTGAAGATGTCTTTATTACAGAATGTATTTTTTTCCTTGGGGTAGATGCCTAGTAGTGGGATTGCTGGATCAAATGGTATTTCTATTTTTAGCTCTTTATGGTATCTTCAAATTATTTTCCACAGGGGTCGTACTAATCTGAAGTCCCATGACCAGCGTAAGAGTGCTCCTATCTCTCACTGGAGTTAGGTGATACCTCATTGCAGTTTTGATTTGCATTTCCCTAATGATTAGAGATGTTGTGCATTTTTATATATCTTTGCTGCCCATTATTTTGTCTTCTTTTGAAAAGTTTCTGTTCATGTCCTTTGCCCATTTATTGATGGGGTTGTTTGATATTTTCTTGTTGATTTTCTTAAGTTCTATATAGATTCTTGTTATCAGCCCTTTATCAGATATGTAGAAAGCAAATATTTTTCTCCCATTCTGTAGGTTGTCTATTTTCTGTAATGATAGTCTCCTTGGCTGTGAAGAAGCTTTTTAATTTGATCAGGTCCCACTTATTTATTTTTATTTATGCTGTTATTGCTTTGGAGGTCTTCTTCATAAATTATTTGCCTAGGCCGATGTCTAAAAGAGTCTTCACAACATTTTCTTCTAGAATTCTTAAGGTTTCATGACTTAGGTTTAAGTCTGTTATCCATCATGAGTTAATTTTTGTGAGAGATGGGAGGTGGGGATCCAG
Organism: Varecia variegata; assembly: GCA_028533085.1. Taxonomy (NCBI): domain Eukaryota; kingdom Metazoa; phylum Chordata; class Mammalia; order Primates; family Lemuridae; genus Varecia; species Varecia variegata. The sequence goes on along the minus strand of JAQIFY010002762.1, from coordinate 12,078 downwards.
TTTCAATCTTCTGCATGTGGTTATCCAGTTTTCCCAGAACCATTTATTGAATAGAGATTCTTTCCCCAGTGTATATTTTTGTCTGCTTTGTCAGAGATTAGATGACAATATGCAGATGGTTTCATATTTGGGTTCTCAGTCCTGTTCCAAAGGTCTATGTCTCTGTTCTTGTGCCAGTAGCATGCTGTTTTGGTTACTATAGTCTTGTAGCAAAGCTTGAAGTGTGGTAGACTGATACATCCTAGTTTGTTCTTTTTGCTTAAGATTGCTTTGGCTATATGAGATCTATTCTAGTTCGACACAACTTGTAGAATTATTTTTCCTAGATCAGTAAAGAATGATGATGGTGCTTTCATGGGGATTGCATTAATTCTGCAGATCAGTTTAGGTAGTATGAACATTTTAACAATATTGATTCTGCCAATCCATGAGCATGGTAGATTTTTCTTTCTGTTTACAGCTTCTAGAATTTCTTTTCTCAGTGTTTCGTAGTTCTCCCTATATATGTCTCTCACCTCCTTCGTTAAATATATTCCTAGATATTTAATTTTCTTTGAAGCTATTGTGAAATGTGGTGTGTTTTTTATTTGATTTTCAGCTTGCCTTTTATTCCTATAATATTCTTTTAAAAATTATTTTCCAGCATAATTTGCATACTAAGTTGTAAAATTTCCTTGTTGAAAGACCTGAAGTAACCAACATTCTTGGGCAAGTAAATTCTGCTGAGGGAAGGGCAGGGGGTAAAATGAAGGGGAGAGGGTCTAGTGCCCATGTTTATAAAGTGTGTCCTATGTACAAGGCATTCTATGGGCTCATAGTCATCAATCTTAGTTCTGTGAGCTTCCATTGCTTCTGTTGTACAAATAAAGACATTGATTCTCAAAGAGGAGAAACGTTTTGCCCCCAAATGCCACAGACAATAGCAGAGTCAGGATTTGAACTCAGGGCTATGTGAGTCTAAAGCCCTAAAGATCCATTCCAGCCTTAACATGTATAATTCTTTTTCTGAAAGTCCTCCCAAGGAAAGAGCAAAAGCAGGGCATTTTGTGATGATGCTAAAATTAGTAGGTACCTGCTGGGCAGATGGTGATGGTGTCTCCTCACCTTAGGTTTTAGTCATATAAAGCACTTTGCCTCTGGCCCCACCCTGCCTCCCCAGACTCACATTCCCCCTACCCTTCACACACCACCTTCTCTACTGACACCTTTCCATTCAAAGCTCAATCCACGCCCCTCTGTGCTTCTGAAGCTTTACACAAACTGTCCTTTGCCTTGACTTCCTTCTCCTGTTTTCTATCCATGAAAGCTCCTCTCACACCTGAAGACCCATATTAATTGTGCCTCCCTGGATCACTCAGGATAGTTATTCACGATTGCCCCTGGGCTCACATGACACTTTGTTACTAGAGATTTTCAAATTATATTGTAATAAATTTAAGTGCTTGTACTTTTTTTAGTGGTGTGTAAGTTTTTTGAAGACTGGGTCTTTGTATTATTATTAATTACTGTACATATAATACCTTTTTCTGTGCCTGGAATGTAGTATGTGATCAATAAATTCCTGATGAGTAAGGGAAAGGGTGAATGAGTGGATGGACATAGCATTTCTATAATGAGGAGTTGGGATTGCCAAAGTGTGGTGCTCAGAGAATACAGCATCTCTACCCTCAGCATCCCTATTATCTGACTTTCTTGGTAATTTAGCATCTTTCATTTCATGTCAGCATTTTGACTCCCTTCTCAATCATCTTCTCCACTGTTTATTATAACATACTCATAAATTTATACCACAACTCATCCTAAATTTGATTATTTCCAGATTAGTAACAACATGAGAAAGATGGGTTACTTTGCTTTCACAATTACCTTGAAAATTATGCTTTTTTCTCCCGGATATTTGGTGTGAATGGAGTGATGTGCATTAGTGTTAAAGCAATATAATCCCTAATGGAAGAGACAAATATGTAAAGCTAGAAGGCCTGAGACAAAATCCTGTTTTTACAATTTAAATGCTACATGCGGATTGTACTCTTCACAAAGGCACTCGGCTGAGAAGGCAAGTGTGGCCTGACTTCCAGCAGACCCTCCATTTACCAAACCTTGTGCCCATGGGGCTACAACCACCCAAATAGTGTGCTTTCCTAATTCACACTAAGGCACAGTATAGAGTAGCTGAGGAGTAGGCTGATTCATATGTGCAAATTACTTAATTTCTCCAAGCATTGCTTTTTTCCTATATGTAAACAAAACAACATATTCTCCCCCATGGGCTCAGTAATTCCTTCCCTAACTCTTTCAGTCATTCTAAAACCTATCGAGGACGTAGTCTAGAGGCTAAGGGGTTAGGCTTTGGAGTCAGACATCAATAAATTACCATGATTGTACATTATCATGAACTAAGGTTCATCTGTGGTGGGTTGATTTCCCAAAAGACGCTTACGAAGAAACAAACACAAATAGAGAAAACAACCTTGGAGAATGTGCTTATGCAGTCACAAACCAGCAGACCTTGACTTACTCACCTCACAAGAGCACACGAGATTATTCTATGAAGACCCCACTCCTACACCTTTGATTAGTTCCTTTTCTGCTTCCTCCTCAGATTTCACCTGTTCTAAGGCAATGGCTAGAACAAATCTGAACATATTTCAGCAGGAGGGTGGGTTCTGAATAGGCGGATCTGTGGGGAGCATGCATCTTTGCCCTTGCTCTGCGAGACAGGTGCTTTGGAGTAAAGATCGATCACATAGTCATCAGATTTCCCTTCACCCTCATGGACAAGCAGAGCATTATTTTACCACTCCAACTTATTCTATTGTCTGTGAACTTTCATTATTTAAAATCTTCCTTATACTGAGAATTTTTTCTAATATTTTCAGCCAATCTCTAGCCCAAACTCACCCTCCCTCCCTCTCTCCCTCTCTCTCTCTCTCTCTCTCTCTCTCTCCTCTTCTCCATTCTCCCTTCCAAACCTAGGCATCCTCCTGGCTGCCTTATCCTATAGTGGATAGCACCACCTAGTCCCCCAAGCCAGACATCCGTGAGTCCATCTAGCCTCCTCTATCCTGCTTATTTATCCAGTCACTCATCAAATATTTAAAGGATGTCACTTGAATATCCTTCCCACCTATTTCCTTTTCTCCATTCCTGTTGCAAACACCCTGCTTGGGTCTTCAGCATGTTCCCTGGATTCCACCCTGGTCTTTCTTCATCTTGACCAGATCTTCTCAATTTCATCCTACACTTATCTGACAGACTGACCTTGCAGAAAGGCAGTCTCCCTAGAGCTCCTTTTTCCTCTGTTAGTACTTGAACTCCCTTCTTTCTCCTCTCATCCATGTCTTTTACAACTAGAACCATCATTCAGATTAGAATCAGATTATTTATACAATTTTGGCAACTGAGGAAACATGTCATTATTAATTTGTACAATAGCTTAGACATGCTGGTTGGTTTTGTTGTGATGATGAGGGTGGGGGATGCTGTCCTGGGGAAGTGTCCTCATGGGTAGAGGAAGGAGAGGCAGCCAGGCAGCGAGGGTCAAATGTAAACTCCTTAGTTCAGCACTCAGGATCCTTCTCTCCTTCCTCATTCTCTTTTTCTCTTCCTATCTCTCTTCTCCCTTCATCTCTTCCTTGTCTTCTTCTCATTGCCTGCAACTTCCTGCTATGGTCATCACTGACATTAATTACTTCTGGCCAATATTGTGCTAAGTAGATGAATTGTCTAGGCTAGGATACCCTTCTGGCTGGGTGCTTACTCCAGACAACAGTCATATCTGTGCTCTACCTTGGCACACACACTCTCTTCCCCTGCCCCAGCCTCGCTTCTGTTGGCTTTACTCATCCCAAACCACTTGGGATGCTCTCTTCTGGAGCTACACACAACTCTACCTTCTTCCATGTAGAAGTCCTCCAAGTAGTTGAAACAGAGTTTGCCATGTTTCCTCTAGGCTTTTGTCATCTTTTCTCTGTCATTTTGGTCTTGGGCTCTCATGACAAAGAACTTGATTTTCTCAATGTCTCTGCTAGAGTGTGATGCCCAGAGACAAGGCATGTGCTAGTCATTCCACAGGATAATAAACCCAATTTCCTTGTTCTGAACATGTTGCTTCTGTGAATATATCACAAGATTGCATTTACTTTTCTTTTTTTGTGGAGCTGGGAACGTACTGCTGTTTTTTACAAAACTTGTGGCCAACTATTTATTCATATGTATTACCTATCATCAAAAAGTTTTGTAATCCTCATTTTAATAACTGAGGTTTAGTCATACTGAAATCATATTATAACATATACAATCAATTCTTCTTTTTGGGCTTAGAGATTGTTTCTGGCTTTTCTTGGGGGAGCTCTTAAAAGTGAAAAGACCTTGTCCTCAGCTCTAGTTATTAGGGTGGTGACATTAGTTTTAAGTTATATAGTTTGAATACAACCAGATAACTCATACGTGCAATAACAGGAGTTTAGGTGCCAACTTTGTCTTTCTTATAGATTAATTTTTCTTAGTAAAGTTCCTGGAAGGAAATTACAATCTTTCTCAGGAGAATGAAGCAATAATGAAATACAAAAGCTGTCATTGTTTGAGTACTTAATCTGCGTCAAGCAGCATAGTGGGCACTTCATTTTATCTCTGCTGAATTTCACAGCAATACTAGGATGAAGGTATTATTATCTCCATTTTCTACAAAAGGGAACTGAGACTTCAAGAGCTTAAGCAACCTCCTCAAGATGTTCCTGATAAATGTGGAGCCCACATGAAAAGCAGTCCAGTTTCATTCCCATTAGGCTGGGCCCCTAACATGAGCTGTAAAACAACTGACTGCATGAATGAAGGAATGACCTTATGTGATGGATTACTTAGGTATCATCATCCACCTTTTAGGGGAGGATGGAGTCCTGGAAAGAGCAACGATATAAATAAGAAAAAAGATGCCCCCCTTTGAGCAGGTGCAGACTTGGGTCCAGGGCTGACACACAAAGACCGTACTTTGGGACACACTTGCCACTGAGGGGCCCAACCTGCAAATGCCTCATAAGTCACAGAGTGAGCAGGTGACCTCAGGTCTTCTGACTTTATGTTCTGGCCTCCTTCACTAGAGAGCATGATGCTTCTCCATCATACACCCCTCTTTTCCTAATCAGATGACCCCAAATTTACCCAATATTTCTAAGCTGGTGGCAAACAAAGAAATAGAGAATAATAATTGTATTTCTGAGGACGTGGATGCTGGTGATATGAATAATAATGGCTTCAAGTGAATGGATTTTTACCAAGAGTCTGGCATTATGCCAAATGCCCTACATGCACTGATTCCATTTATCATAAACCAGTGAGATGGGTCGTGTCATTCTCATTCTGCAGATGCAGAAGTTGAGGCTCAGAGCATTTCAATAACTTTCCCAGATTTACATCACCGATTCCCAAGCTCAGGCTCTGGCACTCTGAGTAGCCACAGAGTATTGTGGATGCTACTGGCACCTCCCATTCTTCTTAAGCTATCTTCCCTTGGAGAACCTTCTCTCTGAACATTTTTGTATTTATTTTCCTGAAGTCTAAAATGATGACTGAGCAAGCTTAGGAACTTTTCCTCAACATATATGAATCCACCGGAGGTGGGAGTGAAAAATGGCGGAGTAGAGGTGATCTCCTGGCTCTGTGCTTCCAGAGATAGAGATGAAGAACTCGGACTACTACGCATGAGTGGATTGCTCCCCCACAAGAACAGCGTTGTGAAACTGCAGAGAAACAGCATGGGACACACAACACAGGGAAAAAAAAAGGTGAGTGGGAAACATGATCGCAACGTCTGGAGAATGTGAGATAAACAATAGAGAATATAGCACGGGACATCTGTGCCCACTCAGCCAGCGAGTGCAGTGGGATCTGACTCATAAGAGAACGTCCTGCTCCCCTGCTCACCCCACACCCACTCAGACAGGGACCTGCCTGAAGTTGGTGCAAAATCCCATCAGGAGACGTTGGGCTCTGTGGATAGGGGACAATAGCAGGAAGCATCTTGAACTCCCCAGTACCCTGGGCTAGGACAGCACTGGGCGGGGGAGGGACTGGTCTGAGGGAATTAGGAGATAGGTACCTCGCCTCTGGCGGTCAGTGGGGCCAGAACAAAGGATCTGAACACTGAAAATGGGGGCTAACCTGGAAACTGCTGAGGATTAGGCTGGCTCAGGGCAGATCAGAAAGAGCAAGACCTCCTGCTGGACAGGTGCAAGATTGTGGGATGGTGACACGCAATAGTCAGCCAGCATTCTGTTGACTCAGCTTCCCCATGCAGCATCCGCCAACTCCTGAACAGTCACCCCCAGTGCTAGTGCTCTGTGGGGGGGGGGCAAATGCCATTTTGGGGTCCATGACCCAGACTCTGTGGTGTCCTATGGTTTTGGGCAGCACCCCTCCTCCAGCATGGGGACTTTCGTGCAGGGCGAGACAGGCTTCACCCTTCTGCAACCTATTGTTGGCTAGCTGGGCCTGTATCCATGGGCGAATTTTGAGTGCTTCCCCACAACGCTAGTTCCCCAGTCATGGGAGGCTACCACCTGTGGGATTCCCAGGCGCTGGGGTGTTGGACAATCTTGGGCATCACTCCTGCCCCTAGCACAGTGACTTTTGTGCCAAGAGTGGTGGGCTCCACCCTCAAGGTAGGGAGAGGTAAGAAAAGACACTTTCCCTGTGCGACTGGTGTGAATCTGCAGGGCCTTGGTGCAGATCAATAGTTGACAGCCCCATGATTTGGCCTGTCAGACTGGCTTAGGTCATCTAGTAGGATCATAACTCTGTGGCCTGCTGTCTGCATGCCTGAGGCTGCCAACAGTGGGGATCCTAATGAGGGAAGGAAAATCCTGGCCCAAGGCCCCAGCAGGTGCACCAAGTAATCCCTCCCATCAGGAGCAGCCTCCCAAGTGTGGTGGAAGAACCCTGAATAATATATTAGTGGCTCCCCCTAGTGGCAGATCAAGCAATCATAGAAGCACACACATGGAGGCTGAAAGGCAGCAGCTGTGATCTGCCTTGCTCCTACCACCACTTTAAGGGGGATAGTGTCCAAATAACCCTTGGGAATGGCAAGATCCTTCCTAAAGATCGGGAAATTAGTATTTTTCACCCAGAGACCAGAAACCAACACAGAGCCATCAGATTACCTTGATAACTGGCTCGTCCACACAATCTACAACCAATGACAGAGAGGGTGACCCCATAGCTTAACACAGTGCCCTCCATCACAAGCTATTAGAGGGCAGTGGAGTCATACACACAGGTGTGATTTTCTACATGGTAGCTTAAGCTAGGTACCAAACTCACTAATCTCCACTGGCAAGAGGTGAAGACAATAGGTCAGAGGTACCCCAACTTGCCAAAATACCTCTAAGGCAATACAAGACCAGTGTGCTTCCTCCTACCACTGTTAAGGAACATCCCTTGAGGGCTTGAAGATGAGGGCACAAACCAGTCTTGGCACACCCAGTTGTCAATCAATTACCCTAATGAGAAAGAACCAGAGAAAGAACACAGGGAATATGAAAGAGCAGAGAGAAATGTCACCCCCAAACGAAATCATGAGACCCTCAAAATTGGATACTAATTTCAATGAAATATTTAAATTGACTGAGGAAGAGTTCCGGATATGGCTTGTATGGAAACTCAATGGAATTGAAGAGAAAATTAAGAAACCCAAACACAAAGAAGCCATGAGAACAATACAGGAAATGAATGAAAAATTCTCTAAAGAAATTGAAATATTATGAAAAAACCAAAAAAGAAATCTTGGAAATGAAAAAGGCATTCAAGGAACTTGAAAACACAGTGAAAAGCCTTAAAAGTAGAATGGATCACACAGAAGAGAGAACCTCAGAGCTGGAAGATAATGCCTATGTGCTAAAGAAAGTGAAGAAGAAAAGGAACAAAGAAGAAAGAGACAAGAACAGAACATACAAGAAATGTAGGACTTATAAGAATTATAGACATCCCCAAGAGAGAAGAAGAAAATCACAAGGCCTGGAAAATCTATTTCTTGGAATACTGGAGGAAAATATGCCTGGCCTGGCCAGAAACCTAGATGTCCAGATACAAGAAGCACACAGAACTCCTTGGAGACTCATCATGAAGAGGCAATCACCACGTCACATAATTATCACACTGACCAAAGTAAACGCAAAAGAGGCAATCCTTCAAGCAGTAAGATGAAAACAACAGATAACCTAAAAGGTAAACCTATCAGACTAACTGCAGACTTCTCAACTAAAACCCTACTGGCCAGAAGGGATTGGGGACCCATCATGAATCTTCTAAAACAGAATAATGACCAACCTAGAATTCTTTACCCAGCAAAACTGAGCTTCATCTATGAGGGAGAAATAAAGACTGTCCCAGAGAAGCAATCATTGATGGAATTTGTGAATACCAGACCTGCTCTGCAGGAAGTACTCAGACCTGCATTATACACTGAACAGCACAATAGACACCCACCAAGTTAAAATCACTCAAGAGTTAAAGTCCAGAACCCAGATTCCACAATGGCTTAAGAGGTAAAACAAAACAATAAGAATTTACCCAACAATATGAACAGAAATCTACCCCAAATATTAATCCACTCAATAAATGTGCATGGCTTAAATTGTTCTTTGAAGAGACATAGACTGGCTGAGTGGATAAAAACGTATAAGCCAAGTATCTGGTGTCTCCAGGAAACATATCTAAACCATAAAGATGCTTTTAAATTCAAGGTCAAAGGTTAGAAAACAAGCTTCCAGGCAAATGGAAACCAAAAGAAAGCAGGGGTAGCAATTCTTATTTCAGACAGTATAAATTTTAGGATAGCAAAAGTAAAGAAAGACAAAGATGGTCACTATATAATGGTGAAAGGAAAAATCCAACAAGAAGACTTAACAGTTCTTAATATCTATGCAGCCAACACAGGAGCACCCAGATATATAAAGCAAACCCTGTTTGATAAACAGTAATGCCATAGTGGCGGGAGATTTCAACATCCAACTGTCTGAATTGGACAGGTCCACCAAACAAAAAATAAGCAAAAAATAATGGACTTAAACAGAGCTCTAGAACAAATGGGTCTAACAGACATCTACAGAACATTCCACCCAAATAAAGCCTAATATACATTCTTCTCATCAGCTCATGGAACTTTCTCCAAAATCGACCACATCCTAGGTCATAAATCAGACCTCAAAAAGTTTAAAAAAATAAAATTTTACCATGTATCTTCTCAGACCATAGTGGTATAAAACTAGAGATCAATTCCAACAGAAACATTTACTGCTTCACAAAGTTATGGAAATTAAACAATCTATTGCTGAATGACTACTATGTCAAGGAAGAGATTCTGATGGAGATCAAAAAATTCTTTGAATTAAATGATAATGGGGACATAAGCTATCAAAATCTGTGGGATACAGCAAAAGCATTCCTGAGAGGACAACTAATAGCATTAAATGTTCACATCCAAAAGACAGAAAGCTCACAAATCAACAAACTAATAAACCTTCTCAGGGAACTGGAAAAGGAAGAGCAAATTAATTCTAAACATAGCATAAGAAAGGAAATAACTAAGATCAGAGCAGAATTAAATGAAATGAGAATAAAAGAACTACACAGAAGATCAATAAAACCAAAAGCTGTTGTTTTTGAAAAGATAAGCAAAATTAACAGCCCTCTAGCTAGATTGACAAGAACTAGAAAGGAAAAGACTCTAATAAACTCAATTAGAAATGAAAAAGGAGAGATCACTGCAGACATCATGGAAATACAAAACATTATCTTTGAATACTATAAAAATCTATATGCCCCCAAATTTCAAAATGTGGAGGAAATGAACAAATTCTTGGAAACACACAACCTCCCTAAGCTCAATCAGGAAGAAATAGAATTCCTGAACAGACTAATGTCAAGCACAGAAATTGGAGCAGCAATAAAAAATCTTCCAAAAAAAAAAAAAAAAAGTTCTGGACCAGATGGGTTCACACCTGAATTTTACAAAAAAACATGGAAGAACTCATATCTACACTGCAGAAATTATTCCAAAACATTGAGAAGGATGTTGTCCTCCCCAACTCTTTCTATTAAGCCAATATCACCTTGATACCAAAGCCAGGAAAGGATGTAACAAAAAAAGAAAACTACAGACCAATATGCCTCATGAGTATAGATGCAAAAATCCTCAACAAAATCTTAGCAAACCGAATCCAACAGCACATCAAAAAAATAATTCATCATGACCAAGTGGGCTTTATCCCAGAGATGCAAGGCTGGTTCAACATACACAAATCTATAAATGTAATTCACCACATAAATAAAAGCAAGGACAAAAACCATATGATTCTCTCAATAGATGCAGAAAAAGCATTTGATAAAATCCAGCACATTTTTATGATAAAAAGTCTTAACAAAATAGGCATAGATGGGACATTCTTTAAAACTATTAAGGACAAATATGATAAACCCACAGCCAATATCATATTTAATGGGGAAAAATTGAAAGCTTGCCTGCTTAGAACTGGCACCAGGCTAGGTTGCCCACTTTCTCCAATTCTATTCAACATAGTGCTGGAAGCCCTTGCCAGAGCAATCAGAAAAGAGAAGGGAATTAATCATTTCTAAATAGAGACAGAAGAGGTAAAACTCTCACTCTTTGCTGATGATAAGCTATTATACCTAGAAAATCCCAAGGATTCAACCAAGAGACTCCTGGAATTGATAAATGAATTCAGTAAAGTCTCAGGATACAAAATTAATACACACAAATCAGTGGCATTCATATATGCCAGTAACAGTCAAGCCAAAATCAAATGAAAGACACAACACCTTTCACAATAGTATCAAAGAAAATTAAATACTTAGGAATATATTTAATGAAGGAGGTGAGAGACATATATAGGGAGAACTATCAAACAATGAGAAAAATTGTAGAAGGTGTGCATAGGTGGAAATCTCTACCATACTCATGGATTGGTAGAATCAATATTGTTAAAATGTCCATTCTACCTAATGTGATCTACAGAATTAATGCAATCCCTATCAAAATTCCTCCATCATTCTTTACACATTTAGAAAAAATAATTTTATGCTTCGTCTGGAACCAGAGAAGACTTCCTATAGCCAAAGAAATCTTAAGTAAAAAAACCAAAAAAACAAAACAAAACAAAAAAACAAATTGGGAGGCATCAGTCTGCCAGACTTCAAACTTTACTACAAGGCTATAGTAACCAAAACAGCATGGTACCGGCACAAGAACAGCAATATAGACCTTTGGAATAGGATGGAGATCCCAGATATAAAACCATTCTTATATTTTCATCTAATCTTTGACAAAGCAGACGAAAGTATCCATTGGGGATAAGAATCTCTATTCAATAAGTGGTGCTGGAAAAACTGGATATCCACATGCAGAAGATTGAAACTGGACCCCACCTCTCACCTCTCACAAAAGTTAACTCACAATGTATAACAGACTTAAACCTAAGGCATGAAATCTTAAGAATTCTGGAAGAAAATGTTGCGAAGACCCTTTTAGACATTGGCCTAGGCAGAGAATTTATGATGAAGACTCCCAAAGCAATCACAGCATCAACAAAAATAAACAAATTGGACCTGATCAAATTAAAAAGCTTCTGCACAGCCAAAAAAACTATCACTAGAGTGAACAGACACTCTACAGAATGGAAGAAAATATTTGCTTTCTACACATCCAATAAAGGGCTGATAACAAGAATCTAAATAGAACTTAAAAAAATCAACAAGAAAAAAATCAAACAACGCCATCAATAAATGGGCAAAAGACATGAACAGAAACTTTTCAAAAGAAGACAGACTAATGGCCAGCAAACATATAAAAAAATGCTCAACATTTCTAATCATTAGGGAAATGCAAGTCAAAAGTACAATGAGATCTCATCTAACTCCAGTGAGAATGGCCTCTATCAAAAAGTCCCACAATAACAAATGCTGGCCGGGGATATGAAGAGATAGGACCACTCTTACACTGCTTGTGGGACAGTACAACCCCTGTGGAAAGTAATTTGGACATACCTCAAAGAGCTAAAAATA
>JAQIFY010002761.1:0-13084 GCA_028533085.1 Varecia variegata | reverse complement strand
CCTCAGGACAAGATGAGTCAGCCACCTCTCAGCGCCCTGATTCTGGAAGGTTACTTCTTGTCACCAAGCTTTAGTTTTCTATCTTTTTTTTTTTTTTTTGGAGACAGGGTCTCACTCTGTTGCCCAGGCTAGAGTGAGTGCCGTGGCGTCAGCCTAGCTCACAGCAACCTCAAACTCCTGGGCTCAAGCGATCCTCCTGCCTCAGCCTCCCGAGTAGCTGGGACTACAGGCATACCACCATGCCCGGCTAATTTTTTCTATATATTTTTAGTTGTCCAGATAATTTCTCTCTACTTTTTTTTAGTAGAGACAGGGTCTCACTCTTGCTCAGGCTGGTCTCGAACTCCTGACCTCGAGCGATCCACCAGCCTCAGCCTCCCAGAGTGCTAGGATTACAGGCGTGAGCCACCGCGCCCGGCCTAATTTTCTAGCTTTAATAATGGAGACGACTATTTTGGCTTCTTCACACCATCATTCATTCATTCTTTCAGTCCCCAAATTTTCAGTGGCTGTCTACCACGTGATAGGTGCACTAGCAGGTCCTGGGGATAAACAAAAGGAGAAGCAAACAGCATCTCTTATATCAGGCAGGGAGCCCACAGCTTAGGGGGGATGTAGGTGATGACATGCAACTGTGGAACTGTGGCACATGTGATAAACCAGGGGTCTGCGGTGCGGGGAGAGAATGTGTTTGGGGATCTGACTTGGTAGATGGAGAGGGAGGTCGGTGAAGGTTTCCCGAGGAAGCGATGTTTGAGTTCGTATTTGAAGAAGGAGTAGGCGTTAACCAGGCAAAGCAAGGCAATGGCAGGGGAGGGAGCAGTGGGTAGGGAAATATTCAGGCAGAGGGAACGGCTGTAGAAAAAGGGGATATGATGTGTTTTAAGAAAGTGCCATTGTAGCTGGAAGCACCGAATGCTGGGAGGAAAGCCATGCAGAATGGGCTGAGGGCATGGCTGAGACCCAGGGGCCCTGCAGGGAAATTAAAGTCAGTGCCAACCACTGAAACCACCTCAGCAGAGTATGATGCATGAAATTTGCAGTTTGAAAAGACTGTCCGGGTAGGACTGTGGAGAGCAGACTGGTGGCAGAGCTATCATTGTGGTTTAGGGAAGAAAAGAAGCAAGTGTCATGAAGAAGGTCATGATACAGATGGAAAAATCAGACACTCTTGGAAAGTTATTTAGGAAGGAACATGGGGGAAATGTAGTAACTGGTTATAAACTGGGAGTGGGTGGAAAGTGAAGTCTCAATAATGACTCTAATTTTATGGCTTTAAGCAACTGGAGGAGCAGTGTTGTCATTGACTGAAATAGAAAACCAGGGTTAAATCCAGTTGATCTGAGGCTTTGAACATGTTTTTGTTTGTTTGTTTGTTTGTTTTTGAGACAAAGTCTCACTGTGTTACCCAGGCTACGTACTGTGGTGTGATCATAGCTCACAGCAACCTCAACCTCCTGGGCTCAAGCCATCCTCCTGCCTCAGCCTCATGAATAGCTGGGACCACAGGCACACACCACAATGCCAAGCTAATTTTTAATGTTTTTGTAAGGACAGGGTCTCCCTATCATGCCCAGACAGGTCTTGAACTCCTGAGCTCAAGTGATCCTCCCGCCTCAGCCTCCCCAGTAGCTGGGACTATAGACACGTGCCACCACACCTGGTTTATTGTTTTATTTTTTGTGGAGACGGGAATCTCACTATATTGCCCAGGTTGGTCTCGAACTCCTGGCCTCAAGTGATCCTCCTGCCTCGGCCTCCCAAAGTGCTGGGGTTACAGGCCTGAGCCACTGCACCCAGCCTGGGCACTTTAGATATAATATTCTTACCCCAGTTGACAAACACCCAAGGACCCTCACGCCCCAATCTCTGTCTAACTCTCTTCTATTCCTGTGTGCCCTTCCTGACATAACAAGCAGGTTCTCAACCTGCAGACTGTGACGCAAGGAGTAACAGGTAACCCAGGCATGGAGAGAAGGGGGAGAGCAGGAGAGTTTGGGGAAAAGGGTTTTTCCTTCAATTGTTGACATCACCACGTCCGATTTGCCCTTGTCTGGTTCACTGGGAGCCTCCAAGTTTCTCTCTATGACAAGGAATGGATTAAATGTAAAGGAGGAATGGAGTGATTTAGAGATATTTCCATGCTTGAAATATATTCTGTCTACTGAGTCTGGGCTATCACACCCACCGCACTGGAACAGTAAAATGAGGGATAGCAAAGGGAGGAGAAACCTAATGAAAAAAAAAAAAAAACCAACCCCTAAACATGACTCCTTCCACCTAGAGTCAAGTGCAGAGCCCAGGCAGGACCCTTCAGGGTCTGATCCCAATGCCTCCAACTCTCAGTCTCGCCAAGAAGCCCTCCAGCCGGGTTCCTCCCTGCCCACGAGCACCCATTCCAATTTCCTTCTCCAGGCTTTGCATGTTTATCCCCGTATCTTAAACGCTCTTGGCATATTTCCTTTCAATCTTGCACTGACCTTGCTTGAGGGAGTATCTTTTCTCCTGAAATATCTCCTGTAATTACAGTGTTGCCAGGTGCATGTATATTTAACTTCGAATGTGGGCATGGGCTCGGTAAATATGAATGGATTTGGCTTATTCCCAAAGAACAGTTAGTGAGGTTCTGGGAGAAACAAAGATGTGCTTGATAACAGCACCTCCCCGCATGGGGAAGGTGAGAGTGGATCCCTTGTTCTCTGTCTGTGTCCTCGATTGTCCTTGTTTCCAAGCCTTCCCAAGAGCTCTGTTTAATACAAGCATCTTAGAAAAAAAGAAAAAATAAATAAAAAAGAAAAAAGAAAAAAGAACAAATACAAAAAAAAAAAAAAAAAGCTCTGTTTAAGCCAAGAACACAGCTGGGAATGTTCCCCTCCTGGGTGGAGAGCATCACAGAATGATTCAGATCGTGGAATAGGGTGAACTTAAAACTGTCCAAGGGCTGCCAGTCCACCTTTAATTTATCTTTTTAAAATCTTAGCTTTGGTTTATATATTTTTAGCAAGTAAAATTACTAACACATCTACTTTGGACTGATACCTGAGATTAGAAACTTGACTTACCTTGAAATTTGGTGGGGCCATTCACTTACAAAAAAAAAATAGTACTTAAGTATTTAATATATGAATACTAAACTGCCCCTTCGTGCACAACCAGTTAAGTAAAACCTGGCTATGCTGAGGCCATTGGCTCTTTGTCGCCCTCTGCTGGTCCTCACGCTGCCCACATCCAGTTACACGAATCAGTTTGAGAGCAAACTGCAAATTTACTAAATGACAAATAACCACATTTATTATTCCCGGACTGTGGTTTTAACAGCATTGACATAAGTGTTCAATTTGCAGTTACTGAAGATAAAATTCTGAACATTAAAGTTAATACATCTAAAAATTGCCACCCAAATTGGTAAAAGTTCTAAGAAGAAATGTGTTATGTTTTTTACTTTTTTTTTTTGTTGAAATACAGCCTCATGAGCATTTTCTTTTCTTTTTGTTTTTTACTTTTTTTTTCTGTTGAAGAAATGTGTTATGAAATGAAACATTTCCATTACATTTTCCAACCTAAAATTTGGCATTGCATATGATAGTATTAATTCCAAATATCTATTATTTCTTTTGGAATTTTTAACATATTTTTCCGTTTTTTTCAGAATACACACATTTTTTAATATTATTTTGTCAACTTCTCAAATGTTAGGTTAGGCTTATATTTTTTTTTAATTTTCCTGCAATAAAAAGTTTAAAATAAAATAATTTTAAATTAATAATATACTCAACCTAAAATTTAAAATATATTCAAATTAAAGTTTTGAATATATTTTAATTATTTTAAATTAGATTTAATTTAGGTAAATCAAACTTTAATTTTTTTATCTAAAAGCCCCCTAAAGAAATCAGAATTTAAAATTAAATTAAATTTTAATTTTAATTAAGCTAAAGTTAAATTCAAAATTATTGTGGAAAAAAAATCAGAATTTGCTAAAACTATCTCATTACTTATAAAGTGGTGAAATTTGTTTTCAAGTAAGAAGCACATAAAATAGTACAGACTGGTCATTTTTGCACAAATATTTTAATGAATCAGTAAAAATATTCAAAGAAGCATGAAGGAAAAGATTATAATAAACTCAAAGAGTGGTAACTCAAATTTGAAAAACAATAGCTATAAACATACCATTGTGAGAAGAACCCCAAAATGAAATGATTAGGACCAAAACCACACAGAAAACTTGCCCAAATATTGGTGAATCAGAAATTAACATAATGATGAATTAAAAAAATAACAAACTGAAAATTTTACATCTGAAACGCTGAACTTACAAAAATGTATTAAAAATTCAGCAAGAAATATTTATAATTACCTGCAACCGAAACTGACAAGAGTTAAAGCCATTTTTGGTAAGTTGATATATTTGACCAGGGGCGTCTTCTTGTGCAGCCTCATAGCTAGCCTCAGTTCTGAGTTATGATTTGGGAAGTTTAAGCATTTTCTTTGTACATGATGCCTCATGGCTGCCCACTTAACACAGACACGTTATATGAATATAGTAGTTGATGGCTTAAAAAAATCTCTTTTCCACACATTGTCTCAGTTAATCTGCACAGAATTTCTGAAAGGTGGTGTTTTTATCCTTAAACCAATTGGGCAAGCGTCTCAAAGAAGATAAACGATTTTCTCAAAGGCGCCCACTTTAGAATGTTAGAAATACCCAAAGCTTATATTTCAGCCATAATAAAATGAATAATTGTGCTCTAGTTGCATGATTGGTTAGCTCGAGGTACTTATAAAATGAGTACTTGTTAGCATCTGTCATTTAACTCTTCATCAATTTGTCACACCCAAGAATTTCCATCCAGTAGTACTTGAGATTCTCCTGGGGTTCCTCCATTTGCTGTCACAGCATTTGACACTTTTGATTGAATGCTTTTGAATATTAGTGAATATTTATTGAGCAATTACTCTGTACCAATCACAATGCTGTGTTCCTATGCATTATCCACACTCGTCTCTTTTTTCTTTTTTTATTCTTTCTTTTTTTTTTTTTTTGAGACAGAGTCTCACTCTGTTGCCCAGGCTAGAGTGCCGTGGCGTCAGCCTAGCTCACAGCAACCTCAAACTCCTGGGCTCAAGCGATCCTCCTGCCTCAGCCTCCCGAGTAGCTGGGACTACAGGCATGGGCCACCATGCCCAGCTAATTTTTTCTGTTGGCCATATGATTTCTTTCTATTTTTAGTAGAGACAGGGGTCTCACTCTTGCTCAGGCTGGTCTCTGAACTCCTGACCTCGAGCGATCCTCCCGCCTCGGCCTCCCAGAGTGCTAGGATTACAGGTGTGAGCCACCGCACCGGGCCCCACACTCAAGTCTCAACAGTAACCTGCTCATTGATGAATCCCAAATCTACGTCTCCAGCCCAGGCCTCCCTCATTTCCATCTGGTTGCCAAACACCCACTAGAAGGTGCAGATAGTCATAGCAAGCCCTGTGACCATCCGCCCAGTATTAGAATATCTAAATACTTGTCTTTCTTTCTATCCTCTACTGAGTCTGCAAGTCTGCAAGTCTGCTCCAAAAGGAACAGAGGCAGCACATTTTTCATCTTTGAATCCTCCTTCAGTCCTTTGCTTAGCATTTTACACACAGTAGCTGCTCAATGTTTATTGGCTTCAAGATAACATTGTATTTCTTTCTAGTTTGTCTAAATCAAGCCAAACAGGAAGAAATGAAATTGGCAACTTTGGCCACTAGATGTCACACCACACTTGAGGGTCAACAGAAAACTCCTGACCTGTTATTCCAGATTTCACTTAGATTTTAGGATGAAAGCAAATCTTGTTGCTGTAGTCACTCATCTCAACCATTTGAAACAAAGTATCAACTAAGCTTTTCTTGATATTGGTGTCAACTATTAATTACTCATTTATATGGGAAAAGAGAATGTCTGGGGACAATATGCAAATAATTTGTAGTCGATTTTAGAATTCATCATGTGACATCTTCCCAGTCTGTTTGCCTTTTTTGTTGTCTCTGGTTAATATTAATTTGCATTTTTTAGTATTGTGTGAGATAAATTAGGGTGGAGTGAGGTAGGGAGCTAATCTGAAATGAATAATTGTATTTTAAGCAAAATTTTGTTGATGTCATCCTCAGACTTAAGCAGATTCCCATTGCTTTTATTTTATTTTTTTTGAGACAGAGTCTTGCTCTGTTGCCGGGCTAGAGTGCCATGGTGTCAGCCTAGTTCACAACAACCTCAAACTCCTAGGCTTAAGCGATCCTACTGCCTTAGCCTCCTGAGTAGCTGGGACTATAGGCATGCACCACTATGCCCAGCTAATTTTTTCTATATATATTTTTAGTTGTCCAGATAATTTATTTCTATTTTTTTAGTAGAGACGGGGGGTCTTGCTCTTGCTCAGGCTGGTCTCAAACTCCTGAGCTCAAGCAATCCTCCTGCCTCGGCCTCCCAGAGTGCTAGGATTACAGGCGTGAGCCACAGCGCCCGGCCTTCCCATTGGTTTTAGAAAGGCCAGTCGGCTAAATGTAGCTACCTACCCTTCCTGCTTGAACACCTGCGGAGCTCACCCACCACCTCTGACACCACACCTCCTCTGGCCGCTCCATCCTTACCTGCCAAGTCTGTTGGACTCTTTCCTCCACCCCTCACCCAGGTGGCTTCTAAGATTCCCTTGGATCTCAGTTGAGAGCCACTGCCTGAGGGAGATTTCCATGACCTCCCATTGTACCAGTGATCTAGGGCTGCTGTAACAAATTACCCTGCATGAATGAATGGCTTAAAACAACACACATTTATTCTCCTACAGTGCTGGAGATCAGAGGTCTGAACGGGTCTCACCTGGCTAAAATCAAGGTGTCATTAGGGCTGTTTTCCTTTTTGGAGGCTCTAGGCGGATCTGTGTTCTTGCCTTCTGCAGTTCGTACAGGCTTCTGGCATTCCTTGCCTTGTGACCGCCTTTCATCTTCAAAACCAGTGATCATGTCACTCCAACCTCTGACTTCTGCTTCTGGGGTCTCATTCCCTTCCCCGACTCTCCTGATTCTTCCCCATTTATGGACCCCTGTGATTACATTGGGCCCCACCAGATAATCCAGGGTCATTTTCTTATTTTAAAGTCAGCAGATTTGCATCCCTAATTCCATCCAGAAACTCAATTCCCCCTTACTGTGTAATATAACATATGCACAGGGTTGGGAGAGACCCTGTCTCTACTAAAAATAGAAAATATTAGCCGGGTGTGGTGGCACGCACCTGTAGCCCCAGCTACTCAGGAGGCTGAGGCAGGAGGATCGCTTGAGCCCAGGAGTTCGAGGTTGCTGTGAGCTAAGATGATGCCACTGCACTCTACCCAGGGCGACAGAGCAAGACTCTGTCTCAAAAAAAAAAAAAAAAAAAAAATTGCTGACAGCCACTAAAAGCTGGGAGAGAGGCATGGAAAGGATTTACCCTCAGAGACTCTAGAAGGAACTTAACCTGCCAACAGCTTGATTTTGGACTTGTGGCCTCCAGAACTCTGAGAGAATAAACTTCTGGAGTTTAAGCCACCCAGGTTGTGGTACTTTATTACCGCAGACTTAGGAAACTGACACACCTGCAGTGTATTTGCCTGACCCAGCAGGAAGGGATTTAATCGAGAGTGTCTCATGATCAGACTTGGAAATGTTAATTCAGCAAATACAAACTGCACAACTATCAGGAGGCAGACTACCACCCTGGTAGTGGAATCCAAGAGGGAATAAAACACATTTGATAAGAAGAGAAGGGAGTGGGGTGGGAAGAGCCGGGAGGTGTTGCAGAGGTTGGATCTTGCATGGTCTTTGGAGCCACGTGAATGTCTACAGTTTATCCCTAGGGTAGTTTATGGGGCCACGGAAGGTTTTATGCAGGAGAGTAACATAATTAGAGTTATGTTTTGGAAAGATCATTCTGGCCATGGTATGGAGAATCAATCTGAAAGTCTAAGACGCGGGGCAGGGACCAGCTTAGAAGTTGCTGGAACCGTCTGAGTGATGGATGATGGTGTAATCACACTATGGTTGCAGAAGTAGGAAAGAAGACAAGTGAGGAGATTAGAGAGAGATTAGAGAGGAGGTAGAATCCATAGGTCCTAGTGACTGCAAGTTTGAGGGAGGGAGGGGAAGGGATGAGGAGGGAGGACGATACGTACATTTCTAGCTTCAATGATTAAGCAGAGATGATGACGAAGTCTAGAAGAAGGAGTTGGTGATGAGGGGAGGGGGATTCGCTTCTGGAGGTTTGAGGTGCAGATGAACATCCAAGTGGAAATACTCAAAAGGAAGTGGAATATGAAGGCCTGGAAGCCATATCGCTGAAGCCGGGAGAGTATATAAAATTGCCTAGAGAGAACGAGTAAAGTGAGGAGAGCCGGGAAGAGAAGAGCAAGCTGGGGGAAGAACCCTGAGAAGCATCAGTATCTCAAGGAGAGAGTAAGTTCATCTTGTAAAGGAGCAGGTGGAGCAGCCACCATGGTAGGAACATCCAGGGACTTGCAGTGTGGTGGAGACCAAGAGAACAGAGTGTTTCCAAGAAGAGAGTAGTGGATTTTGTCAATGCCATCAATAATTTGAGTGAGCTAACACCTTAAAAAAAAAGGGAGATGCTTTGTGAAACTGGTGGCAGCAGTTTCGGTGGAGTGGCCAAGATTGGAAAGCAGCAATACAGTGGGTGGAGAGTGAGTGGGCGGGGAGGACGTGTGTCCTTAGAAATTCGACTGGGAAGAAAAGAGAAGAGCTAGAGCGATCGGTAGAGAGAAGATGGAGTTGAGGCATGGGGTGAACCTGTGTGTGTCTAAATGCCAAAGGTGGAGCCAGTGCAGAGGAAGAGGATGAAGAGAGAGGAGAGAGGGCAAATATCTAAGACCCACCAGGAGGATGGGCAGAGTCCGGTGCACTGATGGAGGCTCGGCCTCAGCTAGAGTGAGATGAGGAGGTGGGATTAGAGTTTGGGAGAGTAGAGAAGGTCTGAAGTGGTCCCTGTGGAGAACAGCAGTAAGATAACTACTAGGACCGTTGAGGACGCAGCCAGCACTGCTCCTGACCCAACCTGTGACCTATGTACTAAACCTCCTTTGGGGTCCACTTCTTTCCTAGCTGCGTCTCAATCAGTTTGTGCTGCTATAACAAATACCAGACATTAGGTGGCTTAAACAACAGACATTTCTTTCTCATCGTTCTAGAGGCTGGAAGTCCAAGGTCAGGGTGCCAGTATGGTGGGGTTCTGGTGAGAGACTTCTTCCTGGTTATGTTCTTACGTGGTCTTCACACACACGGAGTGTCAGCTCTAGGCTCTTTCTCTTGTTGTGAGGATACTAAGCCCATCAAGAGGGCTCTACTCTCGTGACCTCATCTGACCCTAATCACCTCCCAGAGACCTCCTAACACCATCCCATTGAGGGTTAGGATTTCAACATACGAATTTGGGGGAGACACAAACATGCAGTCCATAACACTCTAATTACACTTTCCTCATTTTGTTCAGTGCATTTCAGAGTCTTCTTGAGAGAGCAGAGGGTTGAGTTGAGCTGGAGAGAGGAGTAAGCGATGACTCAGAGGTCAGCCGGGGTCCCCTGGCAAAGGGCTCTCCAAGACTCCCATGGATTCCCGGGGGCTCATATTCTCAAGGTCACCTCTGGCTCTTTAGGCTTCTGCTTTCACTGAATTAGACTGTCTCAGCACACTCATTTATGAGTGTGGATGATTTACGGAAAACCGACGGCCACAGAGAGATTTATATCACAGCAACACAAACAACTGAAAATGCACTGTTAGCTATTTCTCTCTGGAAATCCCTCAGCCGTATCTGAAATAGTAACCCTTGCCAATTTCTGTGCAGTCCAGCCCTCCTCTCTCAGATCTCCCTGTCACTCGCAAATGCCCACTTGTATCCCATATGCAGAGGCTTGGTGCTCTCTTTTGTTGCCTTGACTTCTGCTGAATTGTGTTGTCAGGGTCCCACCTACCTCCTTGCTGCTCATTAAGGTATATTTTCCTAAACAAAAATGTTTCCTCCCACAGGAGAAATTCTGGCTCCCGCTGCTAATATAATACATTTTTTTATCCTGATGCACAATTTTGAAAAAGACTAAATCCTCTGGACCCTTCCCCTTGCTGTGTCAGCATCAACCCGTGTCCTCTCCGCATCCACCTTGAAGGCATGATCCAGAGTGAAGACCACGTCCACCGTCTGTGTGGAGAAGGGGACCCTTCTACCTTACTGGCTCTGTGCGAACACGAGTGCCTTTTTTAAGTTTAATGGTGAATAACGTTTGTTTGGGATTTTCAAATGCATCATCTCGCTTGATTTTCACAAGAACTCCATGCCAGGCAACACAAGCATTAGTCCCTCTGTGCAAATGACGTAACTGGGGCTCAAAAAGAACTGACTTGCCATTTGGCACCAGTTGGAAAAGCAGCTGGGGGAGCTTCAAAGGTGGATCTTGCCCGGCACGGCCTCTCCTCTTCCTGCTGTAGCAGGATGCCTGATTGGTCTTCAGAGCTTTTATTTCCCAAGTCCAAGTCTTTTCCAATACTGTTGCTTAATTTTGATGATTTCATGGCATCCTGCCCTCTGTAACCACATTGTGATGCTTGACTTCCTACCTGCAGTGGAATAATGCTTGCTCTCATGAGCTGTTTGGGTTGACCTTTTGGGTTTTCTAGATCTTCTATCTAAAATTCACAAACACCATGAAAGAGCCACTGCTCTCCAGCTTGGGCAACATAACGAGATGCTATCTCTAAAAGAAAACAAACAAACAAAAACAAGCCATGAAAAATAAATAAATAAACAAAATTCACAGACAGTTCACCAATCTTGCAGGCTCTACTTTAAGGGTTATTTTGTGGAGGGGGCAGCCTTAGAAGGTAGGAGGGTCTTCCCTTCAGTTCTCATTTCTGCAGTAATGGATTTTCCAGGGCAGCGTTGATCAATACTGGCCAAGTTCAGAAACTGTGTTTCACCCAGCACAGATTTCCTTTGCTGACTCACTCTCAGAATGTTTCACACAGACCCTAAGCATCATTTGCCATTTACAGAGTGGAGACTCCAAGGAGAGAAGCCAAGAGCATTTAAACATTTGTCTGCCAGCCCTAATGTACTGGCCTTTGTCTCATCCATCTTTGTTAGGTATCGGGCAAGACATCATAAATTGTTTCTGCTCTAATACTTTTTTCTTTAAATAACATAACATAATGAATATTGATGCAGCCAAAGAGTTCAGTGAGTAGGTGGGATGGATGGTTATTAGGAGAAAAAAAAATAAATCAATGCAGTGTAACCTCAAGACTCGCTTTGAATTCCACTTTGGGAACCTGTTTTGTGGTTTGGAAAGAAATGAATTCAACACCAGCTGTTTGTGACTTGACAAGAGAAAGAGATCTGACAGTTCTGTTCAAAGGGTGAAATTTCAGACAATGGAAGGTGGAAATAGTTCAATCTCACTGAAGCCTGGATGGGGATGTGATAGCATTTGAGACAGATGCATCCTCCTGCAATGCCAGATCCTTCTAGAAATAAGAGAATTCATGGTGAGAAGCTGTGTTTTAGGGGACAAAGCATGGGCTTGGAAGTTAAAGCAGGATTTGAATCCAGCATTGCAGATTGTAACCAGAGCCATGGTGTTGAGCCACTCTGAACCTTGCTTTATCTCAAAAGTAAGGGTAATAACGTCTACCTTGTAACTAAAGATTAGCAATAATGCCTGTGCAGTGTCTGACATGGGCATGTGCTTAATAGCAGCAATTATTCTTATACTTCATACCATGGGATTGTTTTGTAGTTAAATAAGTTGTTACATCATTTTTGTTTGTTTCACACCTGAATATTTTTGAGTGTGATTTACTCCAGAGTGAATAGTGTTATAAAAAAAAAAAATGCCCCCACATTCTTCCTCTTAATTAAATTCCCTGAGATCCCTGGTCTTAATCTACAAAACAGTAAAGCTAATGCTAATAGTAACATCTGCCTTTAAATATATACCATAGATTGCTAGGAGAACAATTGAGATAATATATGTAAAAATATTTTGCAAGATGTAAAATGCATTGCAGTAGTATTTTTAGGCTTCTTTTCCCCAGTGTTGAATATTATTAGTATGCTTGGAGACTCAATCTTCTGGAGCATGCAGCAAAGCAGATATGCCTTTTCCTACATATGTCCTGTGGAGCAAACCCCAAACCAGTATAGGTGAGGGACAGGAAGAGGCATTTCCTGCAGGAATTTGTCATATCTGACAAGCAGTCTTTCTTCCCTCATTTGTCTTCTAGTCATTCTAAGTACACAGCTGTTGCACACCATTAAGCAGTGGAAATACAAACCTTCCAGGAGAATAGCTAATAATAATTTGGGTTGCCAGTGATGGAGAAATGTCAAGCCAAAAGTCACAGGAGCAGAGCGGGTACTTCCTTTTCCCTAATCAGCATCTTACAGATTTGGGGCTTTCATTTTTAAGTGGTTATGGTAGTGGTGGGTACAAGTATCATATGTACTTGTCATAATAAGCCAAATAACACAAAGGTGCATAAGAAAAATAAATGCTCTTCCCTTCTCCGTCTTTTGTATTCCCAGATTTCAGAGGTACAGAAAGTTGACAGTTTGATGTGGGTTCTTCCAGATATGAATGCATTTTCCAGCCATGAACAATGGGAGACGCCATCAGTGGAATGACTTTGAAAGTCAAACCAATATCTGTATCCTTGAGAAATAGAACCTCGTGCTATCTAGCTTTCCAGACAATAACAAGCAGGTTATCGTGAAGATAAATACAGTCTTAGAAACTGTTTAAGAGAATGCAAATAATTCTTTTGCCAATGACATAGCCCCACTGATACACACGAATGGAAAATATTATAATTGAGAACCTGATCATGGCACCTTCCTTTGCCAGAAAAATGAGTTGAAGATTCCCTACCCTTGCGCCTAAAACAGTCTTTACTCCTTAGCATTGAATTCAAGATTCTTCTGATTTAATCCAGGTCTCCTTTTTCAGTTTCATTTCCCGCCCCCCCCCCCAACATTCTAGGTGTTGAAACTTCAAAAATCATCCATCCA
>JAQIFY010002760.1:0-13084 GCA_028533085.1 Varecia variegata | reverse complement strand
CCCAGCTCCCAGGCCATGGCGGTCCTTGTTTCCCTCTCATCCTCGGGCGGTTCCTCCCTGGAATTCTCTGCAGGCTCTTCCTTGTCTTTCTGCCCTTTAACGTGCAGATATTTCCTGTCTACTTCCATGACCCCAACCGCCATCTGTTCCCTTTCAATTTTCAAACCTCAGTGGGTCACCTGGAGCCTTCCTAGCAAACTCCAGGCCCAAATTGCTCCCTGCCTCCTAACTCTCCAGTCCAATGTCCCTTGGCACTGCACACTCACTCTGCCCCACACTGGACTCCTTGCCCTCCTTGCTGAATATTCTCTGTTTTAGTCTGTTTTGTGTTCCTAGAACGGGAAACCCGAGGCCGGGTAATTTATAAAGTAGAGAGGTTGAGTAAGTGCAGGTGTCTGCAGGCTGGGAAGTTCAAGGGCGTGGCTCTGGAGAAGATCAAGGGGGAAGCAGCTGTGCAAAGAGAGAAAACCTGAGTGGCTTCCTGGCTTTGTCACATCCCACTCTTGAGGGAACTGAGTGATCCCTTCCTGCAAGAACCAATCCTGTCCCCCGAGAGGGAGAATTCACTCAGTATGGCAAGAACAGGACCCTGAGGGATCTGCCCCTGTGACCCAAACACCTTCCACACGGGGGCTCAAATGTCACCATGAGTCCTAGTGGGATCTAACAAACCATATCCAAACCATGGCATTCTCCTAATATTTTCATCTTTTAACGAAGGTTCCATCATTCACGTGGTCACGAAGTCACCCTCCTCTCACCCACGCCCCACCTGCCTCCTTCATGGCCTCATCACTCTCCCCTGCAACAGATCCTGTTACAAAACTTAGGCCCGTGTGAAATCCAGTCTCTTCCCAGGACCAAGAGGCTATTCGTGACCGGAATGAGCAGGAAGACAAGCTGGGAGACCCAGTGGTACCCAAGCCAGGTAGTTACCCTGTGGTTCAAACTGCCTGGAAGCAAAATCAAGATTCCACAGAGTTTTGTTTTGTTTTTTTCTAATAAAGGAGATGAGTAGAGATACAGAAGATCCGTAACAACTGTGGGTGAGCCTGGGCCGTGGGAGAGTGCCAGGCACCCCAAGCAGGGCACGGGGTTGGCAGGGCAGACTTGGCCTATGTGGGTCCATGGCCGCCTTCCTCCAATGCGTCTGCCCCGTCTGCTTCCGTGTGTGCTCACTCTTCTCCCCGTGGGGGTTGCCCCTTTGAATTCAACTGCTTTTCCTGGAATGTCCTCTAGTGCCTGTAGCCGTGTGATGTGTCCCCCTCGGAGCGTGTGTTCCATAAGGACAGTGTAGATGTGTCTCCTGGAATAGGGATGTCATAGTAACCCAATCGTGCCCAACAAGTTAACCTGGTTGGATCTACACTGGAACTAGTGAAGCGAGCAGAGGGACAAAGGTCACAGCACTTTTATGGGGGGTTGAGAGAGTAGGAAGGTCCACACGTGGTGTGATGCTGGGGGACAGGTGTGGGGGACAGGTGTGGGGACGCTGGGGCAGGTGTGGCTGCGTGTGGGAAGGTGCAGAGTTCCTGGGTGGTAACGTTGGTACAGACGGATAATGAAGGGCCTGGTCTCCTCTCACTCCGCCCCCGCGGTGCACCAGGGAAGAGTCTGAAGGCAACTTCTTCCCACTCCAGCCACGCGGGCTTGGTGGTTCCAGAGCCCACCAGGCTGCTTCATCCTCTGGATCTTTGAACTTGGCCCCCCGACATTAGGAGAGCCCTGCAACCTTGCTACTGACTCCTAGCGACATCCCCTCCTCCAAGGCTCAGCCTCGACGGCACTTGCTGGGGGAAGGCAATGATCAGAAGGCCTTTCCTTTCATTTTAATTTCTTTCTAGAACTCACCATAAGTTACAGCTGCGGTTCCCCAGAACGGTGCAAGGACCTGGCGCCGGCGTTTTACTTGGGGGTCTGATTCTGTAGGCGGGGAAGGCAGACTTGCCGTGCATGGCGATGCCTCGCTCTGCTGGCTGCTGCTGCCTCAGGAGCTTCGAGGAGACACGCTGGCTGCCGGGCAGCAGTGGCCACTTGGCACCTGGCACAGCTCGCATGGGCTGCCCAGAAATGACTGCCGAGCACAGTCACCGGGAAGCAGAGAGCATGTGTCTCACTTCCTGTTCTCCTTCACAGCCTGGGTTACCCTATCTGACCCCTTGGAAGCCAGATGCCAAGACCAGCATGGTGGCATTTTAACACAAGTCTGGAGGTGGCAAGAGAAGACATCCATTCAGAGCAGGTGGCTGGTTGACAGCCGGAAAAGAGAGCCCCACGTTCCCAGGACAAGTGAAAGGTCAGCCCTGGTAGCAGAATTGTATGGGCCCAAAAGGGGCCAGGTGGCCACGGCAAAGCAGGCTGTGAAAGGCCCAGGAGATGTTGATGCCAAGAGACCTGAAGATATGCCTGACCCGGTGTTTCCCGCGTGGACCATGTCTCCTGGTTCCCTATTGGACCAGAGGCCTCTTAGAGGCAGAGACCACACCCCCTGATTTAATAATGAGTCCCCAGGCCAGCAGAGTGCCTGGCCCAACGTAGGTGCTGAACACCGGCCGGTCTTGCCACCCAGAGTTCATATGTTGCAGATGCTGCGAAGCTTTCCCCAACTTCCCCAAGTGAGTTGTGCATGCCTTGTGCTCCCTGAGTGACTTTGTTTACCTTTGTCTGCGCAGTAAGTTCACAGCTAGGCTGTGAGGACCCTGAAGGTGCAGAGCATTTCTTTCCACCAGTGTTTTCCTAGTGCCTAGCTCAGTGCCTGGCATATATGGTAGGTGACCAACAGGTGTGTGTTGAAATTCATACTTGTTATTCAGGGAATGGATGCAAGCTGGGGCGGGGGGAGGCGGTGACTAGACTCCAATTATTTCACTGTCGGGCCCACTTGACTTGCAAGACACTTTCCCGTGCTTCTTGTTAAGCAGTAGGTGCTGGTGCAGTAGCCTGTAATCCCAGCACTCTGGGAGGCCAAGATGGGGGGAATCACTTGAGGTCAGGAGTTCAAGACCAGGCTGGGCAACATAGGGAGATCCTGTCTCTACAAAACATAAAAAAACTGGCCGGGCACGGTGACACATGCCTGTAGTCCCAGCATGTGTAGGCCGAGGCAGGAGGATCGCTTGAGCTCCAGAGTTCCAGGCTGCAGTGAGCTGCGATCGCACCACTGAACTCCAGCCTGGGCTACACAGGAAGACCCTGCCTCTAAAAGAAATGTAAAAAAAGAAAGAAAGAAATGCATACGGCGTTCAACATCCTCCTTCTAGCTGTTTGAAACTGTGTAATACGTTATTGTTAACTACAGCCGTCCTGTATTCCTCCCATCTGACTGTCACTTTGTATGTTCCCAACAGGGAGACAGGAGAAATGTGTGAAATGATGGATATGCTAATTATGCTGACTTGATCACTCTACATTATATGTGTTGAAATGTCACTATGTACCCCATGAATATGTATAATTATTATTTGTCAATAAAAAAAAGAAAAGAAGAAGTGATTTAAAAAAAAAGAAAAAAGAAATGTGTTCAGTGAAACCAAGACAGCCCTGACTCGGAAACTACCAATTTATTTATTCATTTCTCACGTGTGACAACAAGGATTTTTTTTCGGGCAATGTGCTGGATTAGATTACTCGGAAATTTTTTCTGCTAGATCGTTAGGTAGACACGATGATCAAAATGTAGCACTGTTTTCTGAAACGCCGAGTGAAGAAGTTTCTGACCAAGCAGGGAGGCTCTCCACACGCAGAAACAGCGCAGTCGTCCTCGTGATCTGCGGGTTCCGCATTTGCTAATTCGCCTACTCGCCAAAATTCCTTTGCCGCCCAAATCAATACCCGCAGCACACTCTCGGTCCTTTGCAGGCGCGTCCAGAGCAGTGAAAATTGTGTTTCCCGAGCGCAGCTTCCGGTGGAGGCTGGACGGGGCCACGCGCCGCCTGCGGGGATCAGCCCCCCCGCCCGCCCCCCGCAAAGCTGTGCCCGGTTTTCCACGTTTGTGCTTCCTGTTGATGCTTTTGCTGTTGCAGTGGCCGCCACGCAGAGCGCCGGGGTGCCGCCCGGTGTTCCTAAGCGAGCCAAGGCTGCGACGTGCTTTAGTGAAAACACGTTTCAGGTGAGCGTCCTTCGTGCATGCGCTGCAGCCGCCGCCCCTGAATTCCGCGGTAAAGAGCCCACGGTGACACTAGGTAAAGCACAGCCACGTGTCTCTTAACAACGGGGAGAAGTTCTGAGAAAGGCGTTGTTAGGCGGCTTTGTCATTGTGCCACTGTCCTGGAGGGCACTGAGACCTGGACGGCACGGCCTGCCGCACACCTAGGCCAGGGCTGCGCCTGCTGCTCCCGGGCTACGGACACGCTCGCCGGTCACCGCCCGGAGTCCTGTAGGCCGCTGTGACACGCGGTAAGTGTTCCTGTAGCTCAACCTATCTAAACACGGAAAAGGCACGGCGACACTGTGGCATTAAAGATAAAACCTGGCGCAGCTGACCCGGGCGCTACCCTGCACGGAGCGCGGGGGCCGCGGTGCGCTCCAGGAGCCGGGGCAGCCAGGTGGCTGCGGGGACCTTTGGCACCGCCCTGCGGGACAGTGCGCTGGAAACGCCGCACACGCAGGCTCCCCTACCTTCATAAAACAAGTTTTCTTTCTTCAATGATGTAAACCTGAACTTACTGTAACTTTTTTACTTTATAAACTTTTAAAAACGTTTTGACTTTTTGTAATAACACAAAACAAAAACACATTGTATAGTCATACAAAAAGATTTTTATATCCTTGTTCTATTTTTTTCTATTTTGAGAGCTTTTTTTTTTTAAACTTTTAAAACTTTTTTGTTAAAAACAAGACACAACACACACTTTAGCCTAGGCCTACACAGGGTCAGGATCATCAATATCACTGTCTTCCACCCCCACATCTTGTCCCATTGGAAGGTCTTCAGGGCGACAGCAGGCCTGGGGCTGCCATCCCCTGTGATAGCATGCCTTCCGGATGCCTCCTGAAGGACCTGCCCGAGGCTCTTTTGAGGAGATGTCACTGTTTTAAAAAATATGTCCGTGCTGGTTTGCTTGTTTGTTTTTTTTTCATTCATAGATTTGCTTATAAGCAGATAATGCACCATGAACATTTCTCTCTATTAATGGAAACCTTTCTGTGTTAGGGTCTATGTTTTCAAACTTTTTAAGGCGCTTGTTGATATCTGCAAAACCTCCTGCTCAATGCTTCACTGAATTTTCTCCGGAGTTCTTTCTCTTTTTCTTCTCCTACAGTTTCCCTTCCTCTTGCCTCCTCTTCAACTGTGTGTTCCTGTGCCAGGTCCAGCAGCTCCTGGTTAGCTAATGCCTCAGGGCAGCGTCACCAGGCAATAGGAATTTTTCAGCTCTGTTGTAATTTCATGGGACCATCATTGCATACACAGTCCATTGTTGACGGAAATGTCATTATGCAGCGCATGACTACGCCATCAAACAGAAGCACACGGAGAACAAGGTTATGTATTAATCAGCTGATGAAGATGTTGTGACCAGAGATTTGTGGGGACCTGACCCTACATTTCCCCGAGGGGAAAAGCTTCTGTATGCCTTAATTCAGAGTTTGGGATGTTTTATGGAGTATGACTGATGCAAATGGTGGGAATCAATCTTATCTAACACAAGTTCTACTGGAGAACAGAGAGAATGGGGAAAGATTAATGTCAAAGGAAATTGGCTGAGAATTTTCTAGAGTTGATTTGATACACAGCTTTATTTTTTTATTATTTATTTATTTATTTGGAATTAAATTGGTACACATCTTTAGATTGATGAAGTTCAGTGAGCCTGAAGAAAGATTAATAAAAATAAATCCACGTGGAGACTCATCAGAGTGAACCTACAGAATACCCAAAATAAAGATCTTGAAAGTAACAATAGACTAAAAAACAGATGATATAAAAAGTAAATGCTATTAAATTGATTACAATTCTCAATAGCAAGAACAGAAGATAGAATATATTGAAATTTTATTTCAAAAATAACTGACCTCCTAGAGGCTGGGTGAGGTGGCTCACACCTGTAATCCTAGCACTTTGGGAGGCCAAGGCGGGAGGATCACTTGGCCAGGAGTTCAAGACCAGCCTGGGCAATAGGAAGATCCTGTCTCTACAAAAAATAAAAACTATCCAGGTGTGGTGGTGGCACATACCTGTAGTCCCAGCTACTCGGGAGGCTGAGGCAGGGCAGTCTCTTCAGCCCAGGAGTTTGAGGTTGCTGTGAGCTATGATGACACCACTGCACTCTAGCCCAGGTGACAGAGTGAGAATCTGTCTCAATAAACAAACAAACCAACCAACAAACAAACAAAAAAAAAAAAACAAACTAAAATAAAACAAAACAAAAAACTCCAACAAAAAAATACCTGACATCCTAGAAACCAATGTCAATATAAATATTATTCAAGAATCAGAGAAAGACAAATGTATTTCCAAACAAACAAGGATTTAAATAATTTTCTACTAATAACCTCACTGAAAGAACTGCTAAGTATGTATTTCAGGAGGAATAAAACTGAACCCAGAAAGGAAGAGTGGACTGTAAGGGAAGTGGGTGAAGAAGGAAATTCATAAACAAAGAAGCAAATCTACAGAAACATTCACGGTGTAAAACAAACATAGATAGAGCTTGAGCAGTATTTTTAACATTCATTCATTCAACAAATATTTATTAAGCATTTAAAAACGTGCCAGTAACAGTTTTACACGCTGGTGATATACTGGTGAATAAAACCCCGAATGCCTGGCTTCACGAAGTCACAGACAGGTGTGTGGAATATTTAATATGCTACATGATGAAACATGCAATGGAGAAAATTTAAGCAGGGGCAGGGGATAAGGAAGTCGGAGGAGAGGATAGGGATAAATAAAGCTCTGCCCCCACAGTCTAGGCGGCTTAATAGGTAATTGAGATCTCATAGCCACACCCGGGTGCCCTGCGGTCGGGTGTAAAGAACCTCTGTTCCTATCTCCGCTGTTACCACCTTAGAGGCAGGACTGCTTTTTTGTTTTGCTTTTTCTAATCCAAAGTCACTTAAAAAAAGAAAGGATATGATGAGATAAATGGGAAAGGCATGACACGATCGGTGACCACCTTGACCTCCTCCGAAGGGGACAATCTGAAGCTCAGGGCAAGTGACACAGTCGGGGAAGCACAGGAAGTCACCACCGGGCACTTGGCGGTGGAGGGCTGTCTGCACCTCACAGCTCCGGGGAAACTGTCCCATCCAACTGGACAGGGGCCCTTCGGACCGAGAGGGTCTCCGTCATTTGGAGTGTTACCAGAATCAGGCATTTGGAAAAGTCCGGGAAGAAGTGAGTTTAAATCAAGCCCTTTTGAGGGAAAGTAAGAAACCGATTTTACAGGTTGTGGCCAGTTGTAAATTTCTTTTAATGCCAGAGTTTTTAAAAAGTGGATTTTACAATCCATGAAGCAGTTGTATTTATGAACTTAAACTTGATCTATTCTTCTTCCTGTTCCTTTTCATAAAATGGGCTGAGCTTGCCTGGTGTCCCTTGGACTGTGCGGCAGAGTGATTGTGCAGTATCTGAGGTCCCCAGCTTGTAAAATTTAAAGTTTTCTGATTTATAAACAATATTTATGAAGAGTTTTCCATAATGGGGGCTCCCTTGTCCTTCTCCAGGCCCCGCTGTGGTGGAGGCGGGTGGGGGGCACCCCCCGTGGCACCCCCACGCTCAGCCAAGGCCAGAGCCAGGGAGCGGGAGGGACTCCACTGCCCTGCTCGGGTGGGCCTGGGCCTCACCCACCTGGACTTTTCCCGACTATGCTGGCAGCTAACTTCCATCCAGAAAAATGGGTCTCTGTGGGAAAGTGAATTCTGAGTTACAAATAGCCGACTTTAATCCACTTTTGCACCTCGTACCCACACAGGACGGATGCCAAACCCGATGACATAGGATCAGAGAGAAGATTCCCTGCTTTGTTTAGGGAAACAGGCTTTGCTCTCAGCCCCCAGAATACTCGGCGTCATCTTGGAGACCTGAACTTGGCTGGGAGTGGGGGCGGGAAGGCGCTCACACCACTGAGCTCAGGAGAATGCGTCACTGACGTGCTGCTGAGGACCAGGGCCAAAGCCTGTGCCTTGAGGACACTACCTAACCAAACATAAACGGTGCGCCGCACCCTAATTTACCCTAAGCAAGCAACTGGGTATTCAGGGTCAACTGTGCTCAACCTGGCCCTGACTTCAGTCTCTGCTCTCTTTGTCCTCTGAGATTGTGTGACAGAATACCAGACACCTGATACCGCGGGCACCTCTCCCATGCCCTAGGCAGATAGAAGCCTGTCTTACACAGAGGGAGCCCCGGATGTAGTAAATCTGCTGTCTTTAAGCCAACTACTGAGATTCTGATTATCAGAATCACCCAGGAAGCTTAAAAAAAAAAGCATGCAGATATCTGGCTCTGCTGCAGACATACTAGATCAGAAGTTCTTGGGTGGGGTCCAGGAATGTGTCCTTTACTAAACCAGCCAGGTGATTCAGGTGGTAAGTCGGGTTGGGGGAAATCTGATACAAGGAATCCACAAAGAAGTCTCACTCTGGTGGTTCAATCATTAAAACCCTATCGGCACATGAAGATCTCTTCTAAATCAATAGGAA
Organism: Varecia variegata; assembly: GCA_028533085.1. Classification (NCBI taxonomy): domain Eukaryota; kingdom Metazoa; phylum Chordata; class Mammalia; order Primates; family Lemuridae; genus Varecia; species Varecia variegata. The sequence continues at coordinate 4,441 of JAQIFY010002760.1, read as the reverse complement.
ACATATGAATGACCCCATAGAAATATAGACAAAGGCAGTTTTGTTTAGAAAACCACAATGGTCAATAGCTACCTGGAGAGATGCTCCTCCCTGCTAATAAAGATCTAAGCAGTCAGGTGTGATTGCTTTTGCACAACAGTTGTAAAGACTCAAATGTTTGATGGTTCTGAGCATTATCAGATGCTTATCTGTTGGTGGGAGTGTGAATTGATATAATGTATTTGGAGAGTAATTCAGCAATCTCTGTTAAAATTTTACACGAACATAGCTTCGATGAAGCAATTTAGAGGATTTTACTCAATAGATATATTTGAGGAAGCAAAAGATATGTGCACAAGAATGGTCCTGCAGCATTCTTTCCGATAGAAAGATCTGGACACACTCTACACATCCATCAACAGAAGACGGTTATGTACATTCAGTACCAGCACACGATAATGATTATTCATCTGCTAGGAAGAACAAGCTAGGTAGATATCCATCTCTGAGAGATGCTATTTTGAGAAAAAACCAGTTACGTGTGGTTGAAATCCATTTTGGGTAAAGCAGAAATGGGTAGAAATAGGTAATTGTGCTTACATAATGCATAGAGAGACTATTTAGAACAAAACTCGAGATGCTGTGAAATGAAGTTACTTTTGGAGACGGGAAATAAAGATTTGGGGGCAACAGGTGTCTTTTATTTACTTTTGACTTGTCAACCTTGTAAATTATTTGAATTTTACCATGAGCATACATTTCCTTTGTAAAACAAAATAAAGCAAATCCACCAAAATAAAGGAGTGAAATGTTCACGTAGACAACAGCTCTGAGTAGGGTAAGCTCAGCTCTGCTCGCCCTCCCTGCAGGGGACGCCCCTGCGGCAGTGGTCACGGCTCCTGGGCCCACCACTGAGTTTCGCCGCAGCCTCGCGGACCAGTCCCGCTGACCTGGACTCACCGCTGCAACCAGCGCTCGCCCCGGGCTCTACCGCACAGCGAGTCTGACACCTGAGAGGTGCAGGAGTCACAAAGTCTCCAAAGAGTAACCAGTAATGGGGACAGGTGTGGGCCATAAATGCCCTGCTCTGTCCTTCAGAGTGACACTGGAAGGCATTGTGTGCTCTTCTCAGAGGACCTGGTCCAGTCCAGCCGTCCTTGTCCGCAGTGACAGCTGTGACAGCAACTCTTCCTCTTCGCCTCCTCTCTCTGTCCTGCACAGCCACCTCCATGGTCAGCACCCAGAGAGACTGCTTCACTCAGGCACCCGGCCTTGCAGGGAGCCCAAATAAGTCACCCCCACGAGAACTGCAGGTTCCCAAAGCTCTGGCGAGGCCACATGGAGGGTATGAGCCTTGGTGACAGCACAGTGATAGCAGCAGTGAGGACGCTTCCTGGGGGTGTCAGGCGCTGTGCTCGGGGCTTTACACGGCTGCCCCATTCCATCGTCCCAACAACCTGCATGGTGGACACCATTTTGATCCCCGTTTTACACTTGAGAAAACAGGGCTAGCTGGGGGTCCACAAGTCCAAGTCCCAGAGAGCTGGGGTTGACAGGCAGTGTCCTCACTTCAGCCCGGGCTAGTTCGTGCTCCTTGGCCCTTGATTATAAGGTGTGGGGCTCACAGACCGTGTCCTGCCGGATTTCCAGGCCTGCAGAAATCAGGTGAATTGTTCAGAGTCAGATGAACAAATCTAAACTGGGCCAGACGAGACCAAGCTATTAAGATGCAGGAGTCAGGCAGTTTGGGCAGCGGTAAAGGTGCAGAAGGTATTTCTTATCAGGAAGAAGGAGGTGATCTCTGGAAGAATCTCTTGAGCTGGAGCCCAGGGAGTCACCCCTTTTGCGCTGCACCCACAGCCTGTGCGTGGGCATGGGTGTGGGCTACCAACCGCGGAAGGGAGGAGTGAGGGGGGAAGGGATGCAGTTGAGCAGCCTGATCATGGAGGCAGGTGTTATGCACTGAATGTTGTGTCTCCCCAGAATTCATGTGTTGAAATCCTAACCCCTAAGGTGGTGGTAGGAAACGGGGCCTTTGGGAGGTGACTAGGTCATGAGGGTGGAGCCCTCTCGAATGGGATTAGTGCCCTCATAGAAGAGACCCAGGAGCGAGCTGCTGTCTGTCTCTGTCTTTACCGTGCGAGGGTGCAGTGAGAAGCAGCCCTCGCCAGACACCACGTCCGCCGGCACCTGGCTGTAGGACTCTCGGTCTCCAGAACTGTGAGGAATAAATGTCTGTGCTCTAAGCCACCCAATCCGTGGCAATCTGCTATAGCGGCCCCAGTGGACTAGGACAGAGACCAGGGAGCGGGGGTGGTTCCGGGAGGAGCTGGGGCCTGGGAACAGGCCCTGACTTGAGGAGCAGTCTGCAGCCACGGGGATGGCACGGGCTCGAGCAGCTCCCACGGCCACTGTCATCTAAACCGGGATGTCTCCAAGCAAAGCGTCGCGGTGGCTGCAATGCGGCTTCAGGAGGGGCCCCTAGCTCTCCCCTTCCTTCCCCGTAGATAATCCACAACTCCCTTTGGAGGAACCAAGGGCCCAGGGACAAGGCCCTGGTTGGGACTGCCCTGGGGTGGCCTCTGGGCCGCAGACATCACACAGTCCAATTCTCCGCAGGCAGCCTTCCGGGGGTCTAAATACCTCTGCAGCCAGACACAAGTGCCTTACCCCGAACCACGGGGTAGGGAACTTTCCAAAACCTCATGGGTGAGGAGTCAGAGAAGGTTCCAAGCAGGGAAGGCAGTTTGGAAGGGAAAGGGAAAACAGTCTTACTAGCAGACAGCGAGAGGAACAGAATGGTGTTTGTTCTTTTACCTGACCAAGGCTCCATTGTCCTCCGAGTAATATTTATTCAAAGGGCGTTTTAAGTGGGCGGACAAGCAAACATCCGAACTCCAGATACACTAGGCAAGAGCACCCTGAACATGACCATTTCTCACAGGTCTTATCTCTGCAGGCTCCCGGGAAGGGAGTGCCGTGGGCCTGAAGGACGGAGCCAGCCGCGCTGGGTGCAGTGAGGTTTCTGTGCTCCAGGCTGTCCCCACGCAGCCCTTCTTGCAGTAGTTGCAGGCACTGATCTTTCTGTGCACACAGGGAGGGGAGAAGGGTGTTGTCACCAGCCCATGTGGGAATGCAGGCTTTGTGAAAAGGTTTCCAAAGAGAAGGAGAGGAGGGAGGGGGTAGGTTGAATCCCCCCCACCCCATTCATATGTTGAAGTCCTAATTCTCAGAGCCTCAGAATGGAAGCTTGTTTGGAAATGCAGATGAATTCGCTACAGTGAGGTGACACTGGAATGGGGCGGGCCCCTAATCCCGAGTGACAGCCACCTTATGGGAAGGGAGGTTTGGAGGCAGACAGGGCGCAGGCAGGACACCATGTGCTGCTAGAGGCGGACATCAGGGTGGTGGTGCCATGGCCACCGAAGGCCACCAGTGCCCAGCAAACTACCAGGAGGGAGGGTACCGGCGTGAAACAGATGCCCCCTCACACCGTCGGAAGAAGCCAGCCCTGCAGACACCTGACCTCAGCCTTCTGGCCTCCAGAACCGTGAGCCAATCGGTTTATGTGGTTTGAGCCACCCAGGCTGTGGTTCTTGGTAGCAAACTAACACAAGGGACAGGTAAGGAGGACGAAGGCTCACACAGGAGGCCGGGCCTTGGGGTCCGTGCCCAGGGGCTGCAACCCAACAGGAAACGCCTAGTCCGGGGGGCCAGTGAGGCCAGCCCGCCCCTCCAGCGCAGTGGGGGAGACAGTTTCACCCCCTGTCTCCTCAGCCTGCACTGAACTGTCACCCGTCTCCCTCGAGGTCAAGAGAGAAAAGCAAGCCAAGCTCCTTTCGGGCTCCTGCAGGCCACACAGCACGAACGGGAAGTGCAGACGACGGATAGCGTCCACCGAGGCAGGGTGGAGACAGACACCGCCAGGAATGACCAGCCGCTGGGAAGAAACGTGACGGCCCGTCATGCCTGGCCCGTTCTGGCAAAGGTCAATATTTTACCTGCTCGCAGTTTGTCTTCTTATGGGATTTGCTGAGGAATTTTGGTCCCCACACCATGTGGAAAACCCTTATGATAATTCATTATTTTTCCAAAGAATCACCTTGAGCGAAATTTGCTTCCTCTGAGACTGTATCTCCATGCTGGAGGATGTGGGAAAGCCAGAGTGTGTTGTTACAGTATGAATGTCATGCCAAAAATCATTAACCCGCCATTCTGCTTTAATCTGCCATTTAATCTGCCATTTCTGTAAACCTGCTTGCTCCTGCTTGCTACCCCAACACAGAAATGCCTGAGTACAACACCCATGTTTGCGTAAATAAGATAAGGCCCAGAGCCCAGACTGCCCGGGTCATGGTACACCTAAGACAGGAAAATGACCGCTGGGAATGAGACCAATCGAGAGCAGGAACGATGGCCTGGAACTGGACCAATCGGGAGCCCACCCGATCAGCAACTTTTA
>JAQIFY010002759.1:0-13085 GCA_028533085.1 Varecia variegata | reverse complement strand
ATTTGATTTGTGGTCTTGGGACTACCAAGAGATTAAGTGGGAAAAAAATTAAAGTTGGAGTATCCTTCCCTCAGACTACACACACAAAAAAGTACTGATGTACTAAAACTTAAGGTAAAAAAGGTAAACCTACTTTTAAAAAACTAAGAGAAACCGTGGGTGGATATTTAGTCTTGAGATGAGGAAAGACTATTTTCTAAGCTTAGAAAAGTAGTGGAGGAAATTTCAAAGGAGAAAAAAATCTACAGACTCAATTATATAAAAATATCAAACTGGAAAAATATTTGCAACAAATATGATAGACAAAGGAGGAGAAAGGGCATGTTTGCACACTGTTGGTGGGAGTGTGAATTGGTACAATCCTTTCTGGAGAGCAGTGTGATAATAAGTACCAAGAGTCTTAAAGTTCCTCTCCTTTGACTCAACAATTTCTCTTCTGGGAGTCTAGCCTTTGAAAATTGCCAGGAATTTGTACAAATGTTACATACAAAGGTTGCTATCTTAGCTTCATTTTAAAAATACCAAAAACTGGAAATAATCTAAATGTTTACTGATAGAAGAGAAGTTAAATGATATTTTAAAATACATTAATTATTCACTATCATAAGCAAACAGAGGTAAAACTCTGAGTCATAGGATTGCTGTAATTAGCACTGACATTTCCTTTGTGTTTCAGGCTTATTTTGCATCAGGAGAATCAAAATATAATTTTTTCTTGTACATGTCCCAAAAGCTGAATTAAATGCTAAGTGAAGAATAGTAGAATTACTTGGCTATCTTTGAGCCTTTCTCTTGAAGTGTGCTAGAAAATGTTAATTGAAAAATGACACTATAGAACACGGATGAAGTACTTCTTGTGTATAGGGCATTGTGCTAAGTATTTCATGTGATTATCTAATTTATTCCTAGCATCAACCTTGTGAAGCTGATAGATAATGTTGTTCTACCCATTTTACAGATGAGGAACCAGAGGCACTGAAAACTTAGTTACTTATCTGAGGTCATTCAGGTGGTAAGAGGGACTCCAAAATATCTCAACAAGGGCTTAGTCTGCATTGGAATTAAAATGCAGAAATAGCAAGTGACTTTTTAAAACAATTTTAATCAGTCTTTACCATTGAGTGACAGAGGGAGGGGAGATGCCATCCTCACACCTCACTTCACTCTGTACCCCCCATCACTGTGGCTACCAGTGTGGTTCTTGCCACCCAGCTGGGCTGTTCTTACAGCAGCATATTGTTGTTGCATCAGGACACCACATGATCCCCATGTTGTTTCTCAGCATATCAGCCCTTGGGGACTCTGTGGAACAGGAGTCAGTGGGTTCACTCTTAGCTGAGCCTGAATGCATCATACTAATGGCTAGACCTGGGAGAAGGCTGTGAAGAACTGTTGCACACCACCTGATTCTTACAGACCATTTCTGGACGATAATGCTGTAGAGTGCAGAGGGCACTAACTAGTGCAGCATTTAATGCCTGCTTCCATGAAATTCCCAAGAAACCATGCAGTTAATAGTTCACCTTCCAGCTTAGCTTGTTTGTCATCGTTTCTTATATCGTCGATGCCCTTAAAGCCAGAATGGGGCAAAAAAATAAAGTTGTTTTCCTCCATGACTTCATAATTAATTCCACTTTTAAAAAAAGCTGTACGTCTTTGCTAAAGAAGAGGACATATTAATAGTTTGTCTTTCCAAATTTCTGCAAACCAGGGTTTCTCGACCTCAGCATTGTTCACTTTTTGGGCTGGGTAACTCTGTTGTCAGGGGTCATCTGTGCGTTGTAGGATGTTTAGCAGCATCCCTGGCTTCTGCCCACTAGAAACCAGTAGCACCCTTCCTCCCATGTCATGACCATCAAAATTGTCATCAAACATTGCCAAATGTCCCCTCTGGGGAAAAATGGCTCCCAGTTGAGAACCACTGTGTTTTTAATTTGTCTTTGAAGTGATGGGAGATAACAGTCATTGTGAAGAGTATATTATCATATCTGATATTTTATCCTTTGAATGTTTTCAACTTTTTCACATATTGACCCCATGATTATATACTTTTGAGAATCAAATATATAAAACGTCACTTCTCTTTTTTCTTTTTTAACAGTATGCAAGCATTGAAAAAAATGGTGAATTTTTCATGTCTCCCAATGACTTTGTCACTCGGTATTTGAACATTTTTGGAGAAAGCCAGCCTAATGCAAAGACTGTGGAACTTTTAAGTGGAGTGGTGGATCAGACCAAAGATGGGTATGTTTCTTTGTTTTTTTTTTTATTTTTAATTTTGGAATATTAGGAGGGTACAAATGTTTTGGTTACATGATTTGCTTTTGTGCAGTTTGAGTCAAAGTTATAAGTGTGCCCATCTCCAAGGTGCTGCGCACTGTACATTGTACCCTACCCCCATCTGCTTGGTTTCCATTGAGTTTTACTACCATATGTGCACATGGGTGTTGATTGATTAGTTCCAATTTAATAGTGAGTATGTGTGGTATTTGTTTTCCCATTCTTGTGATTACTCTGCTTAGAAGAATAGTCTCCAGTTTCATCCAGGTATGTTTATTTTTAATTGTCATATTTATTTATTTTTGTTTGAAATAGCTTTCTTTTGCTTTAATGATCAGGAAGTCATTAAATATATACCTACCCATCTCTTAAGAGCATTTTTTGTACCTATTACTATTAATACATTATTTTAGAAATAATACCCTTAACATTTCCTTCAGTGGTCATTTTACAGTTGGGGATTATAGATACATATTTTATACTTTTTACTTTTTAGACACGGGTTCTCGCTCTGTAGCCCAGGTTGGACTGCAGTGGCCCAATCATAGCTCACTGTAACCTTCAATGCCTGGGCTCAAACGTTCCTCCTGCCTCAGCCTCCTGAGTAGCTAGGGTTTTGAGACGTGCACCACTGCGCCCGGATAATTTTTTTTAATTTTTGTGGAGACAGGGTCTTGCTATATTGTCCAGGCTGGTCTTAAACTCCTGGGCTCAAGTGATCCTCTCACCTCGACCTCCCAAAGTGCTGAGATTACAGGCATGAACCACTGGGCCTGGTTCTATATATGTATATTTTGACTTGTTTAAAGAACACTTTATAGTTTCAGAGAACTATTATTGTAATGGATGAGGTGTGGTGTGAAGACACAGGAGAGCATTCGTATGCATTTGGTATTTTTCAAGGCAGCTGTAAAATTGTGAACAAATGTACAACATAGCTTATGGACTTCACTTTTCTATAATCTTTCTTTCTGCTTAAATCACCTTTAAAATTTCACATAGGATTAAATGGTATGGATCTAGCAGACAGAACAATATGATGATTCCAAATCCCCAAGAAAGACATTTTGCAAAAGCTGGAGGAGAGAGACTACCATGTAGAATTAAATAGGCCACTTTGCAAAATGTGATTGAATTTTTTTTCCTTACCAGTCTTCTGTGCTTACATTTTAAAAATGGGTTTTTCTTAAGCTATATAATATTGCAATTGGCTTTTACCATTAAGCATAGAATTTTGGGCTCCAAACTCTTACTAATACAAACACCAATGTCTGCTAATAAGCCAAGTGTCATCTACGAGAACTAGCCTTCCCTGTGTGAACTGCAGGAGACCTAGCCTTCTGCCTTTGCTGCTTGCCAGCTCCCCTGTGGACAGATTGCAGTTACCTGCCATTCTAGGGTAGAGTTCTCCAGCTCTGAGCTTTCTCCATGTGTTGGAATCTTCACGTGTTTGATTTTCCCACATGCAGTGGTTTGAGATGTAACCAATGTAAAACCTCTTTATGCATCGCGAATGCTGTGTTTTCGTTCTCAGCAGCACTTCCCTTTTCTTATTTATGCACCTCTCATCCCATTTTTCATGGAAATAACCAAGGCCTTGAAGATTGGGAGGCAGCAGGAAAGGAATTAGCACACATACTTGCTGCAGTATCCTGGAGGATTGTTGGATTATGCCTTCTCTCTTTGTTCTTGTGGCAGAAGTTTTTTTTTTTTGTTTTTTTTTTTTTTTTTTTTTTAAACCCTGTTACCTTTGTTTAATCCTCACCCCAAGGTGGGGTTCTTTACTTGGTAGGAAAATATAATGCATGAACAGGACTTCGTTTTCTCACAGAGGATCTCTGGGGTGGTGCAGGGAGAGGCTGGAGGTATATTTCACACTAGTCCATTGAAGCTAAAGCTATGTAGAACATAGATTTATTCTAGGAAACATTTTTCTATGGAAAATTTGGTTGCCTCCTTGCCCCCTGTAGTGGCTCATGGTTCAGAGGAACTGTGACCAAGCTCACATGCAACATGAAGTATTTGACTCAATGTTTAAGATTAATTTTTTTTTCTAACTGGATAAATTTTGACTTACAGAAAAAAATTTGGAACTATAGAAAAGTTGATAGAAGGATACAATGAAAAATATATTCTAGATTCTTCATCTATATTGACTAAATGTTAACATTTTTACCTCTTTGGTGCTCTCTTTTTACACACACGTTTTCTATACACAAACACATGCACACACATAATTTTTTTTTGGCCTGGACCATTTAAGTATAAATTGTAGACATTATGATATTTCAGCATTTATCTTCATTGAAGGCTCAGAACATTCTTGTACATAACCACCATACCATTATCATAATACTTAGGAGAATTAATAATCCTATGAAATGTTCAGTCCCTATTTCAAATATACTAGATCTTCTGACCCCTCCGCCCCAAATGGCTCATTGCATTTTCTTGTTTCTTTTCTTTGTTTTTGGATCTAGGATCTAGTAAAGGTTCTTATACTACATTTAGTTGTTTTGTCTCTTTTAATCTAGAACATATATATCCTTGCATTTTCTTGTTTTTCATCATATTGACTTTTAAGATACAGGCCAGTTACTTTGTTGAAGGTCCCACATTCTGGACTTGTCTAATTGTTTCTTCATGATTTGATTCAGGATAAATTTTTGGATGCAGGTTAGGAGATGCCCTGTACTACCTAGTGTATCTCCGCAGGAGGCGTGTTGTCCCTGCATCGATGATGCTGAGTTTGATCTCTTGGTGAAGGTGGTGTCCACCAGATATTTCCATTGTAAAGTTGCCTTTTTTGTTGTTATATAATTAGTAGATAATCTGTGGGGTGATACTTAGACACCATGTGGATATCTTGTCCTCCAGCAACTTTTCACCCAATGGTTTTAGCATACATGATGATCCTTTTCTGAAGCAGTTATTATATTGGTGTTGGGAAAGTGGTGATTTTTCTTTCTTTATTTTTTTGAGACAGAGTGAAACTCTGTCATCTAGGCTAGAGTGCAGTGGCATCATCATAGCTCACTGCAACCTCAAACTCCTGGCCTCAAGCGATCCTCCTGCCTTGTCCTCCCAGAGTGCTAGGATTACAGGCGTGAGCTACCGTGCCCAGTCAGATTTTTCTGATTTTTTTCATTCTCTTGTATGTGTGTCCTGCATTCTTTGGTAAAGACAAAGTTTCCTTTCTCCATCCCCTTTTCTTCCTCTCTTAATCTTGTATATCAATATAAATTCATGGATTTATTTATTTTTAATTCAGTGTATTATAATCTATTACTGTTGTTCTCAGTGAGAGTCCTTCAAGCTAACTCCTTACCTTCAGCCTTTGAGTGCTCCTGGCTTTCAGCAAATAAGATGTTCCAGGTTCACCTTGGAGTATTCCTGCCTCTGACCTGGAAATCAGTTTTTTTTTCCAAGAAGATCTGGTTTTTTTAATTTGAGAATGGTGCTTAGAAACAAAGCTCTGGGCACTGGCTTATTGTTACCAGGGTGTTACTGCTTTTCTGACTTTTCAGTGAATAGAGCTGGGAAATATATAGTTTAAAGAAACCAAAAGTTCATAATGACATTTCCTTTAAAATTTTACATCGCAGGATTTTTCTTGGTTTTTAAAATTTGTATCTCTTTATCTCAGTAAAAATTTTGGTTCCTAAATACATGAATATGTTTATGGGCATCAATTTGATATAATTAGAATAGCTTTTGATGTACTTTGCCTTCTTTTTATTCCCTTTCCCATTAATACACACACTTTTATCTTTTTAAACATATAATTTCAAAAAATATAGCCTTAAATTTATTAGATGCCAGCAATGTAACATACATTTTACATATATAATATAACATATGTATTTTTGCAAAAGGTTTTAACAAATTTGAAAGGTTGGCTTTGCTTTCCTTGTTTTGTAGATGAAATAACTGAAGCTCTTGGTACTCAAGCAATTTTTGGCTAACAGGTGCCCAGACCTGTCTGGTTCCAAAGTCCTTGGCCTTGTCAGTGTTTAAGGGGCCTCTTCTCATAATCTCACAATCCTCTTTAGTTTGACATTTTCTTTTAGATTTTGTATTACCTTAAATCTTCGTGTTTTACTGAGACAGGGAAAATATTAGATGGCCTTTATCCTTTGCCCTATAACTTTTTTTTTAGTTGCAAACCAGTGAACATCTCAGTTATTTTTTTATTGTGTTTTTAGTTGGTATATAATAATTGTACATATTTATGGGATATAGAGTGTTAGTTTGATATATGTATACAATGTGTAGTGTTCAAATCAGGGTAATTAGCATGTCCATAACCTGGAACATTTATTTCTTTGTTGTGCCCATTCAAAATCTTTTCTTACAGCTTTTTGAAAATATACACTAAATTATTGTTAACCATATTCACCCAAAAGTGCTAGAGAACACCAGATCTTACTCCTCCCAACTAGCTGTAACTTTGTATGCATTAGCCAACCTCTCCCATCCCCTTCTGCCTACAACATCTCAGTTTTAAAAGGGAAAACAACCACCCATAATTCTCTCACCTTGACACAAATATTTAGAATTTCATTGATTTGTTAACCTGCATATTTTTCATAATTTGAATTCATTTTAATTCAAATACTTTTATAATCTTTTAGAACATATTTCTAAAATACTTTTGTAACTTTTTAGAATATATGTCATGTTACCATATGCTCTGCATATTAAATGTTAAATAGCTATCATCATTTTCTATCAAATTGATATACCATACTCTATGAAGAGTCATACCCTTATAGAATTGTTTTAGTTTATAGTTTTCTACTGTGGATAATATTGGAATCAGTATCTTCATGCATATGACATTTTCCCCTTCTATTTATTGACTTCCTTAGAAGAGAGGTATTCCTGGGTCTAAGGATAAAAATATTTATGGCTCACCACATGTGTTATGATAATTCTTTCCAAAATGAGGTTGACGCACTCATCCAAGATACCTGAGCTTACCCAGCTACTAGGATAGCACAGGGCCAGCGTTGGAGCCTGGTCCTGCCCCAGGCCTGAGGCCCGTGAGATGTTCACATGCCATTTCGCCTAACCCTGGCCCCGACACGTCGCTTCTCAGTGACACACTGCTTCTCAGTGTTTACTTCACAAGTAGGTGTATGCATACATCTGTTTTCAATGTATAACTGTGAATGCCTTCATTTCCCCATCCTTTCCCTTTCTTTGGACCCATGGCATTTGTCAGAGTTCACACGTCACAAATCATCTTCCCAAATCAACTGCTGTTCCTTGAAAAAAATTACATGGCAGAAGCCACATGTTGGCCCACGGAAACACAACACACACACAACACAATGGGAAAGTGCTGGCTTGGCTCTGTTCCTCTGGCTGGGCTCTTTTGGGACATTATCTGACTGGCCAGAGGGATTTTAGTATGTAACCTTATAAATGTTTGAAAAACTATTTGTAGATTGATGACTTTAGAATTTAAACATAATTGCAGCTGTGCTGACTCAGGTGTCACAGTAAATTAAAATACTCATTTTGAGGTAGGTACTGGTCCACTACCCATGGTTCCTTCAATGCAAGAACTAGGTTCTATGTATTTTCATATTTCCAGTCTAATCCAGTTGAGTCCAGTCCCATATCTGGCCTCTTTCATATCAATTTGTTGACTAAATTTAGGTAAATGCACTAAGCATTTATCCCTTTCTCCCATGAAAGTGCAGGAATGGAAGCTGTAGTTCAAATTCTATGTTACTCATTGTAGCAGGCTGAATAATGGCCACCCAAAGATAGCAAGTCCTAGTCCTTGGAATTTTTAAATGTTACTTTATTTGGAAAAAAGGTCTTTGCAGATGTGATGAAGAATTTTGAGATGCAGAGATTATTCTGGATTATCTGGGAGGGCTCTAAATTTCATCACAAGTGTCCGTAGAAGGTAGAAACAGAAGGAGATTTGACACAGACACAAGGAAGAGGAAGAGGAGGCAGCGTGACCACAGAGGCAGAGATTGGAGTGATGTGACCACGAGACAAGGAGTGCCTGGAGCCAGCAGAAGCTGGAAGAGACAAGGAAAGATTCTCCCCTAGAGCCTTCTGAGAGAGTCTGTGGCCTTACTGACACCTTGATTTAGGACTTCGCATCCCTAGAACTGTGATAGAATAAATATCTGTTGTGTCAAGCCACACAGTTTGTGTTATTTGTTTTATTTATTTATTTATTTATGTTTTGTAATGGACAAAAATTGTGTGTATTTTTGATGTACACCATGATGTTCTAAAATATGTATACATTGTGGAATGGCTGAATCAAGCTAATTAACCCATCCCTTACCTGACATACTTACTTTTTTGTGGTGAGAACACTTAAAATCTACTCTTAGCTATTTTCAAGTGTATAATATATTAAGTATAGTCAGGATGTTGTGCGGTAGTTCACTATGTTGAACTCTTTCGTATTCTTTGACCAGCATCACCCCAATACCTCCCCTGTCCTTCCCCTCTAACCCCAACCCCTGTAACTACCATTCTACACTCTGCTTCTGTGAGTTTGACTTTTATAGATCACACATGGAAGTGAGATGATGCAGTCCTTGTCTTTCTGTGCCTGGCTTATTTCACTTAGTATAATGTCCTCCAGGTTCACCCATGCTGTTGAAAATGACAGGATTTTCTTCTTTTTAAAGACTGATTGGTACTCCATTGTGTCTTTCTTCATCCATTCATTTGTTGTTGAACACTTAGGTTGATGGCATGTCTTGGCTGTTGTGAGTAGTGCTTCAGTGAACGTGGGCGTGCAGGTATCTCTTCAACATGCTGATTTTAATTTTCTTGTTATTTGTTACAGCAACCCGTGGAAACAAATATATTCCTGTAGCTGTTTTCTCTGGGAAATTAGAAAGCCTATAGTTGTGAAGAATTTTCTTTGGTCAGGGACCAGCCTGATCCAGAAAAACCCTTTTCCTGTGATAGTTTTGTCTCGATCCATACATTTTCCAGGCAGAGACCCCTGCTGTAAGTGTCTCTGTGAAGGCACAGCCCCTTCCTGGTTGTTTCACCTAAGTGTGGGTTTGGGGTGAACTTTGGATAGGGAAGTTAAATGCCTGTGCACTGTATGAACTTGATGGTCTCGGCACTTCCAGTTTGTTGGCAAAGGGCTCTTGTTTTCTGGAGCACTCTTGCTTCTAACTGAATGATTCATGAGATGCTGCCTCGGTCAGCCTTTCACACTGGAGCTCCTTGCTGGGCGCTGTCCAGTCAGTCATTCAGCAGCTATTTGAGAACGTTGTCTCTGTGCCTGGCACTGTTGTGGGTATTAAGGATTTCTTGGTGGATGGGAAAAGCACCGTGCTTGCTCCTCTTGGAGCTTCTAATTTAATGGAGCAGACAAGGTGTTCCTCAGTGAACCTCAAGTAACTGTGAATTAATGTGATATTACTGTGAAAGAGAGATGTGGTGTGACTTAGTTCAGACTGGGAGGTCAGGGATGACTTCTGTGAGTGACATCTGACCTGCAGGAGTTGGAGGCAAGGGGTGATATAGTGGACAGAGTGTTGCACCCAGAGGGAACAGAGGCTGCAAGGCCCTGCATTTTGAAATGCAGAGGCTGACATGCCCAAAGCTTGGAGGTGCAGGGCGCAGTGATGGGAAAAACGGGTTGTGCCCACACACGTAGGAACTTGTACTTCATATTAAGGATTGGGGGTCTTTATCTGATTTGAATTAGGGGATTGGCATGATTTGCCTTTGCCACAGTATATTCAGTGTTAATATTCTTTTTTGTGTTTAGGTTTCCCTGCATTTCACCATTTTACTCTATTTAATGATGGGTGTAATCAATTTATGAAGTTCCCTAAGGGAGATGAGGAGAAACTTTGGGTGCCCAGGGCTGGAAGCCTTTTGTTTGGTGGGCCTGGTAAGTGAGGAGGGCTTGTCTCAGTATCTGAGGAGGAAGAGGAGGGTCTCCAAGCTTCTCAGGGCTCAGACTCTCTTACTGATATCAAACCGTGTAGCTAAAAGACCATGTAGCTGTCTTTTAGAGTTCGTTGGGATTATTATTTTTATTTAAAATGAGGGTGAAGCTTTGTATATCATCTAAGTGTAACTTTTATACATTGTTCACATGGCTTATCAAGGTGAAAATAAATTTTATGTGGGTCCCTTTGAACTTTTTGAAAACATATTTCCATTTGTTTTTGTTATTAACTATTGTCTCGTTAGAGGGCGCTGAGGCTAAAAGGCCTGTTTTCACCAGTGACTGACCTTCTCACCTGGGGAATGAATCTAAGTGGGGCCTAGAATGAGCTGGAAGGGTCGAGCGCCTGGCTTGCTGCCCGTTACAGGCACGGGCCTCTGTCTGGGCGGGTGGCACTGGGTGGCTTGGGGACCTAATGGCTTGCAGGGATCACACAGGAATTTACCACATGGATATTTTCCATCTCAAGCATGGAACTCTTGCATTCCACATGAAAATAAAAGTTGGCTCTTCTTTTGGAAAAGGGAATGTCAGATACCCCAATTCGCTAGTGATGGGCTGACAGGTCCAACATATCGCCTTGTCAGACCCCCATTTGTGTCGAATCAAAATGATAGCAACATAATCAGCATCCGCAAATAATTCCTTTCTGCTCAGAGTAAAGAAAATCTGTCCTGGGACAGTTCCCATTTTGATGCACGAGGAATAAGGGTGTCAAAGAAGAGAAGTTAAAAAAGAAATCTAGGGTTTTAAAATGTGTAGCCTATATAAAGTGTGCTCTCTGCCTTTTTCATGTTCACTGTTTATCCTTCTGAGGAAAAAAAATACGGCCTTTTAAATACTTCACAAGGTGAAGGAGGATATAATAATGTTGATGATAAAATCATTTTTATATACCTGTTTTCACTTTGTGAGGCTGTCGCGATGAAATCCAGGCCTTGGCCCCATGCTGGGAGTTAATGAGGTTTACAATTGGCGATGCTTAAAGAGTATTAGGGTAATGTATTTAAACATCAGCAGTGCACAGCCTGAAATGCTCCTCATCTGTCAAGCATAATCCAGAATCAATAAGACGAGGTCTTTCAGTTTGCTAATGAGGAAAGTTTTCTACACTACTAGGGTGGACACAGATTTCAAGTAAACACCTGAAATTCATAAACTATAGAATTAAGCAAAGGCATCTTTTTAATTATTAAAAAAACTTGATGATAATCAACAGCAGTCACCTGAGAAGCTTAAATTTTCTTCTTAGTCATCAGACTCCCAAATTAATCTACCAAAACAAAAAGGCTCATTAACAGCTCTCATTGCATCAGTGCTATTTTTTTTCTTTCTCTCAAGATGTCTGATTAACCCCCTTTCTTTTTGCATTACTCACTTCGTGTTAATATTGGATGTCTGAAATCCTAGGGGGGTGCGTGCAATGTGGTGGCTAGACACTGTCTATGATGGGTAAATTAAAAAGAATTTTTAAAAAGGTTTGCATTATGTTGCTGATATATTAGAAAATCTTTAGGAATGTCAGGTGCCTGGATTTTATTTTTCTTTTTAATTCCAGAATGGGCTGATTAATGACTAGGTACTGATTTTGATTCTCATTCATATGTACGGGTAGCCCTCCTCCTCCTCTTGCCCCTTCTCCTTCTACTCACTAATCCAGGTCCTCTTTTGGAGAGTTTTGCTGAAAAGGGAAGGTGAGAAATGGGGCCATAACCAGAAGGGAAAAGAAGGTTGACAAAGGGTTTCTTGTAGATGGATAGATAACATAATGTATGCTGATTCAAAAGACTCACAGGAGGATAGAAAAATTGACAATGTAGGAGAGAAAAGGAAGACGTTCTGGTCATTGTCCAGGAGGTTGCCTTCTTATAAGAACATGGAGAGTTCTTCTAGAACAGCTGTCCTCAGAGTGTGGTCAGGGGACCCCTGGAAGTCTCTGAGAACTTGTCTGGAGTCTAGGAGGTCAAAACTATTTACATAATCATAAAAGCATGGTCTGCCTTTTTCACTGTGTTGATATTTGAGCTGATGTTTCTTAAAGCAGTGGTGGGTAAAACTGCTGGTGTCTTCACACCAAATAAGCAATGGTCGAATGTTAATGTTCTCCCAAAACCTAAACAGCACCGTGATGGTATTTAAGAGGTGGGGCTTTTGGAGGTGATTAGGAGCCCTCGTAAATGGGATTAGTCCCCACAGGAAAGAGGCTTTGAGGGAGTCTCCTTCATCCCTTCCGCCATGTGAGGACACAGCAACAAGGTGCCATCTGAAGCTGAGAGCCCTCACCAGACACCAAATCTGTTGGGGCTTTGATCTTGGACTTCCCAACCTCCAGAACTGTGAGCAAAAAATTTCTGTTTGTAAATTACCAAGTCAAAGGATTTTATTATAGCAGCTTGAGCAGAATAGCATGAATGTTCTTTTTCATCATCATCATCATGCTCATTCTGCTTCTGAATACCCTTGAAGAAGTAAAATTTATTGATTTTTATTAAATCTTGCTCTTGAGTACACATCATTTTAAAATTCGGAGTGACTAAATGGGAAGTTTGCATAAAGAACCTCTGCTCACTGTAGCAGTATGGTTCTGAGGAAAAGTACTGAGCCGTTGATTTGAGTTGCTAGCTGAGCTCATCTCCCTCCACCTTGGGATACCATTTTTATTTGAATGAATGACTTAGTTGAGAGAATTAAAATCTTCATGTGACAGTTTCCTGACAATTGAAGACTTTTCTGATGTAGTTGGTGGTGATATTAATGCATGTTTTATTTTAATATAGTTGTAATGAAATGTCCCAACATTTGGAAGATCTGTATAACTTAGGGAAACTATTTTCCAGTTGACCGG